>CM075878.1:29367434-29454934 GCA_038021265.1 Cyprinella venusta | reverse complement strand
AGGCGTTACAGATCGTCACTGGATCTTCACACAGTTTCAAAGACGAAAAAACGAGGGAGCCTTAAAGTGCTTCTAGCACTGAGACTAGTCTTTTAGTCATTTAAACTGGGTAAAGTCAACTAAAACCAACCTTGTTTTGAGCGTCTCATCTTGAAAATTTGACAATTTTAAGTTAAAGGAGTAGTTCACTATTCAAAAAAACCTTTGCTAATAATTTACTCACCCCCATGTCATCCAAGATGTCCATGTCTTTCTTTCTTCAGTCGAAAAGAAATTAAGGTTTTTGAGGATTTTTTTCTCCATATAATGGACTTCAATGGGAACCAAACGGTTCAAGGTCCAAAAGACAGTTTCAGTGCAAACTGTTCAATTCATTCGTTCCGTTCGTTGAATGAACCAAATGACTCGGAAAAAGATTTGTTCATTTTGATGAACGAGTTCGAACAGGAGAGTCACAAACGTGCATCGCGGTACAGAGCAAGGCGAACATTTGAGCTTATAAAACTTAAACTTTGTTATTTATTTATAAAACGAGTGATCGTTTTGCTTGATAAGACCCTTATTCATCATCTGGAATTGTTTAAAGGCCTTTGAACAGTTTGCAGTTTGTACTGAAACGGTCTTTTGGACCTTGAACTCTTTGGACCCCATTGAAGTCCATTATATGGAGAAAAATCTTGGAATGTTTTCATCAAAAACCTTAATTTCTTTTCGACTGAAGAAAGAATGACATGGACATCTTGGATGATATGGGGGTGAGTAAATTATCAGCAAAAGTTTTTCCAAAAGGGAACTACTCCTTTAAGGTTTTTGATGAAAACATTCCAGGATTTTCTCCATATAATGGACTTCAATGGGAACCAAACGGTTCAAGGTCCAAATGAGAGTTTCAGTGCAGCTTCAAAGGGCTTTAAACGACACCAGACGATAAATAAGGGTCTTATCAAGGACCCTTCGAGTCATGACTCGAAAAAAGATTCATTCATTTTGATGAACGAGTTCGAACAGGAGAGTCACGAACGCTCATCACAGAACAGAGCAAGGCGAGCATTTGTGCTTATAAAACTTACACTCTTTTACTTATTTTTTAAAAATGAGCGATTGTTTCGCTTGATAAGACGCTTATTCATCGTCTAGTGTCGTTTAAAGCCCTTTGAAGCTGCACTGAAACTCTCATTTGGATCTTGAACTGTTTGGTTCCTATTGAAGTCCATTACATGGAGAAAAATGCTGGAATGTTTTCATCAAAAACCTTAATTTCTTTTCAACTAAAGAAAGAAAGACATGGACATCTTAGATGACATACGGGTGGGTAAATTATCAGCAAAGTTTTTCAAAAGTGAACTACTCCTTTAAATCATTTTAAATAACATTTTAAAAAAGGGTGAAGATAAAGATCATCACTTTTGGCCACTACTGTATATTAACATAAGCAGTGAATAATGCAGGGTTGAACCTGAATGTATTAACTGCGGTTTGATAGCAACAAATTAGAGCAGAATATAATTATTAGTCATATTTATATTCCAGGCATGGATTGCCTTAGTCATATCAGCTGAAAAAGCAGTTTATTTAAACCTCGTTCACACAGACACCTGTCCCCGGATAACATCACTGCTCATTTGCATTGAACTTCTATGCAAATGAGCAGTGACATCATCAGTCGATGTTGGAAATCGCATTTTCTTTGCAGCAAAATGGTGGGTTGAGTTATGAATCGGGCACAATAAGCTCAATAAAACTCATTTGGGATTTCATGACGTCTTTGAATGCTACACATAGCAATAAATGGGGTCAATCTCGGCTCTCTCAGAACTGGACACGAAAACATCAGACGCACAGCTCACCTGCTTTCAATTTGAGCGACTGAACGCTGCCTTTATTAAGTGTCAGTCAGTCCACAGCCTGAAAATCTGCCCCTTTTACCACATGCTCTTATCAACTTCCTGTTCAGACTGCGGTGGGGACGGCGAGGGGAGATTGTGTATGTGTGTGTGCGTTTCGAGGGAAGACGTTCAGAAACCTCACTGCTGGCAGCCTGCACCTCTACGCCTGATATTTCCACACCACATCATTAAACTCCCAGAGACAAGTGGAAAAAATTCCCTCTTCGTAAACCACCTGAGAAATCAGACTGTCAATCCAGAAATATACGCGCAGAGCTTTAGAGGACAGTCTTCGTGACATTTATCAGCCTTGAAAAAAAGTCACTGGCTGAATCTCAATTCACATACTTCACCTACGCACTGAAAGTACATACTTCACTGCTGATGGGAAGTACATACTGTGCAACACAAGGGCAGTACTGGGATTTAATTCAACACCATAAAATTGTGGCTTTATTCTAGAGCCAGACCGATATATCGGCAGGGATATTATCGGTCGATATTAGCCATTTTCCAAACTTTTCGAAACAAGCTTGAACCATGTCATGAGTGTTGAAATGTATAGTTTGTCCACCAGAGGGCGCTCTACACCGTCCCTGTCGGCAACACTCGTTGAGTTGGTCACGAGACATACATCGCTTGAATAACAATTAAAAGAACATCCCCATCAGTTCTCTTAACTCAAATAAGCATGACAAAATTTGTGACGATCATGTCCAGTTTAAAATAAATAAAAATATCGGCCGATATATCGGAATATCGGATTTTAAAACCCCAAAATATTTGTATCGGTATCGGCCTTCAAAATCCTTTATCGGTCGGGCTCTACTTTATTCCATCTCTATATACATGGCTAATCATTAGCGTCCACTTTTTAAGTTTCATACACTTAAAAACCTGCTTCAAGAGCGTTTTACTGTACATCTTATGTACTCAAGGGGTTGTGAGAAATAAAATACACTTCACAGCCGAATAAAAAAGGCGCTGTTTGGATTTAAAATCACGCACGCGAACTCGACAATCGACTACTGTGGGCTTTGGCCGAAAACAGGAAGCAAATACAGGTATGTGATATGTCTGAATTAACATCATTTTTATTATCTTTCACGTCTACTGCAGTCAGATTGACCGTGTTCTCTCTTAATAACAGGACTCACATGGCTCTGCACTCGTAATGAAAAATCAAGGATGTTAAGAGGCTAAAAAGCAGGTTTAGAACATGCCCCATTGAAGTCAACCGGGTGCGAATTTTAAAAAGAGGATTAGATTTTTTGATTATTGTCGTTTTTGTCTGTACTGACAGAAATCCAAATTAGAGTCAGACCGATTTATCGGCAGACCGATATTATCGGCCGATATTAGGCATTTTCCAAACTATCGGTATCGGCAGTTATAATTGCCGATAAATGAATATTTCAAAAATAAAATAAAAACAGACGAAACGCGCTTGAACCATGTCATGAGTGTTGGAGTTGTATAGTTTGTCCACCAGAGGGCGCTCTACACCGTTTTCGTTGAGTTTGTCCCGAGACATACATTGCTTGAATAACAATTAAAAGAACATCCCCATCAGTTCTCTTAACTCAAATAAGCATGACAAAATTTGTGACGATCATGTCCAGTTTTGCTGCTGTTAAATAAGCAGAGTTAAGCTAGTAATAGTTACGTTACGTTGTTACAGTGTAGTTGACTGACTGTCCTTTTAACTTTTGACAATGTGACTGAAGTATTTCTTTAATAGCGCGTGACAGTTATAGCAATGAGACATATCATCTCACCTTGGCCTGTTATATTGAAAATGTATGTTTTACAATTTGCAGTATGACGTTATCCATTGCTAAACTATGGACTAGCGAACCACAAAGCTAGCTAATGCCACTATCATCAGTCTCTTCTGTTGTGACAATAAAAGAAACAAGTTTCCTTTTAAAATGCATCATCATATTATTGTAGTTAAAACTCATAAATAACTACAAATAACTAATGTTAGGGAAATATGTTAATGTTTTTTGCGCGTTTCTGAAAAAAAATATATATATCGTCCGATATATCGGATTTTAAAACCAACAAATATTTGTATCGTCATCGGCCTTCAAAATCCTCTATCGGTCGGGCTCTAATCCGAACGTACAAAAAAAAAAAAATGAGCTCAATGTTAAAATTGACCGAAGTTCTCCTTTAAGCAAAGAAAACAAACAAAAAGGAAGTGCAGATTGTGATGAGGTAATGTTTTATACTTTACGATGTCTCTGCTAGGACGCCTCACCCATGAAACGGCTTCTTTACAGGACAACATCAAACGGAGCAGGTCTGCCTCTCTCAGAGGTGCCCCTTGATTTCACACGTTTCACAGGCCACAGAGTGAACATGACCCCCCAGATCCTCACGAGGGACACTCGTAAAGGGGCCTGAGAGACCCTGGAGCCGCAGAATTAGGCCACACCGAGAGAGCAGAGCTCACTAAACCGCCGGCACTGAGGGAAACGCACCAATGTTTTGTGTAGCGCTGATCCTAACCTGAAAGCTGTGTGTGGTTAGCTTTAGTAAAACTGCTCTGCTCTTACATTTCTCTATTGTACTAATGTATAAAATACCAACTATAAGAGGCAAAACATTGGTTTATCATGTTCTTCTCCTTCTCAAAGACACACTAACACAATTATTAATACAAAAATGAAAACAGATGGGTTGATAGGAACAGACTATATTTAAGAAATTGCACATGAAGAAGACCAGTGCTATTTCAGTGTAAGTAACGCTTTACAATAAGGTGTCATTAACATTAGTAACTAACAATGAACAATACTTCAAATGGCATGTATTAATCAGTGTAAATCTCAGCATCTACTAATAATACTTCAATGGCACTTCAATAGTTGTGCCATTGTGATAATTGTGATTTGGTTGGGTAGGTCCTGATGAGGGCTTCTACTTATCCCTTTTCGAACAGGTTATTATGTAAAAAAATAAAAATAAAATAAATAAATAAATACTAATAATAAAATATAGATAAATAATAAAATAAAATAAAGAAATAAATTTTTTTATATAAATTTTATAAATAAATTTATTTGTTTATTTTGTATTATTTATTTATTATTATAATTATTTATTAATTTTATTTATTTTATAAAAATATAATTATTTTTACTCTTATTATTATTATTTATTACTATTTTACTCCTATTATTATTACTATTATTATTTTTCTTTTCATTTTTTTGAAGGAAATTTCATACGTATTTCTGCCTTTTCTATTTTGTTGTTTTTTATTAGGGCTGTCAAACGATTAATCGCATCCAAAATAAAAGTTTGTGTTTACATAATATATGTGGGTGTACTGTGTAAAATTATATATATATATATATATATATATATATATATATATAAATACACACACATGCATGTATATTTAAGAAAAAAAATATTATTTATATATAAAATATTTATATATAATATAAAGTATATATAAATCTGTATTCAGTATAGGAATGAAAATATTTCTTAAATATATACACAAACATGTGTGTGTATTTACATATATAAAATAATTATAAAAATGAGGGCCTACTAATAAATGCTGTAAAAATTGTTTAATGTTAACAAAAGTGGCCCTTTTTAAAAATATATTTTGAGATAGATTTGAGTATTTTGGGTTTTAATTTTAATGGTTTAGTAATTTCGTTGTGTTTGCCATTTTTGTATACAAAACGTTTTTATTGACTTTTATTTCAGTTTTAGTTATTTTAGCACTGGTGCATCAAGGAATATTACAGATTTAATTTTAATTAGCGACAATATCCCTGAGGAAGGCTTAAAACAGTCACTTGGACCATGTTTCGGGTGCTTTTCTAGTTCTTTTAGAAGCAGCCGCACATTTCCATGAAGGTTTCCTTTAAGGCGGCTCATCAACAGTGAGTTTGCTGTCAGTCAGCGTGTGGTTGCTGAGAGCTCCAGCGGTGAATGATTGAACGCGTCTGATCAAGCAGGTGGGCTGCTTTCGGAGAGGACGCGGCTCTCCGCGGGGTTCCTCGGGTTCACAGGCCAAAGAGGCATCGGCCCGTGAAGACCCGTGGTGGCAGTTGCATGACAGGTTAATCCATCAAGTCCTCAAATACCCCAATAATAACACCAGGGTAAGAGAGGCAGCTCTCTCCGTGATATCCGTGATCCGCTCGGCCAGAGCTGTGGGTAAAAATAAAGTTGGTGGAGCTGTCAGGGGAGCTGAAGGAAAATCCACAGGTCTGTCTTTCAGGACGATCGCTCACATTTTCCGCTCCTCGACACAGCTGACCTTTGCCTCGCGGTGGCGGGATTCCTTGGCTGCGGGAACATCCTTGGAAATGCAGCATGGAATTTGCGAAAGTTGTGACTTCATCTTTTGTAATGAGGTCGAAATAAGATGGCAAAACAAACAGGATTCAAAATAATTACGCACGACCGGTTTGTTTGAGTAAAGGAGAATGTGTATTTTAACTAATACAGAGGTGAAGCAGAACAGATATGCCGCGTTCGAACACACTCAAAAGTGATGGTGTATTTTCCGAGACTTAGCAAAACAGATCCGTGTGGTCTAAGAGGTGTGATAGTGCATGAATGGACATGAGGCTGAAGAGTTTCTCAATCTTTTGTTGATAGGACTGGTAAAGACAGGATCTGATGGGGAAAAGAAGGGAAGGAGATCGGGAAGTGGCGCAAAGAGAAACAGCTGAACAACACAGCATGTCCACTGCTATATCAAGCCCAAACCAACACAGGTTATCAGGACTGAAGTCCTTCAAACACTAGGGTGACTTATAGGTAGAGATGTGAATAACTATAATACTTTCAAAATCAACTAGCCATAACATATTGGCCAAACACATCTGAAAAATCAGGCTAATGGATATTCTTGGGATTACAGCATTGAACTTAAAAAAATTTATAAAAATAAACTATTAATATTAATAATTATTAAAATGTGTATATATATATTTTTTTCCAATTTATAGAAACATAAATTTACAATCTTTTTCCATCTTAATTAAAAAAAATGAATGCAGCTAAAACATAATAAATATGAATGCATATTTAGTTTTTGATTTATTTACTCTTTCTTTTAACCTCTTAACTGTCATGGAACATGGAAATGCACATTTCGAACTTAAATGGTTGTAATTTAAGAATGCTTTGGAATATAGACGAAAGATTGGTCTCATTTCAAATAAGACATTTGGGAGATTTTTGTTGAAGTAAAATAAATTAAGAAAGTGAAACAGAAAAAAAGTTATATGAGTTTGAGTTTATGGAAATGTAAAAATAAATAAATTAATTAATAAATAAAATATATACGTTCAAAACCTGGGCGACTATAAAACTGCAGAAAAATCTAAGCCAAAAAATCTGAACAAGTTGTGTTTAAAAATTTAGGCTGATATCTCAAAAAATGAGCTTTCTGTGAGATTTTGTGTAGGCGCAGTACCGAACGCTTCCACTAGGGCACAACCAGACTCCATTGCTGCCCATATAAGGGCGCCTCCACTTCCATATGTGTTTTGAGTGATCTGAACCATTATTTTCACGATTTTCATACAATTTATGAAGTAGATATCCTATTCAGAAGTAGTATGGGAAGTTTGGCAGATTTTGATATGAATTCAACCTCTAAGAAACACATGCCAAGACCACGTACGCGCATTATAGCTTATTGCCACATCACAAATGGTGAATTTATTTATTTTTTGTAACACTTTCAGACCTATTTTTCTAAAAATAATTGAATGAATGCAATCTTTTGAACTCTTGGCATGAAAACTAACAAATTGATGTTTCAACCTTTTTTTCATGATTTTTCATGTTCATTTTTCTATTTCAAAATAAAGGTCTGAACACGCTTTATGAGTATGAAAATATTCTAGCTGCAAATTGATAAATTACGGCTCCTGTGTAATTTATTTTAAAAATCAGTCGCCAAATATGGAAACTAGAGATTGTAAGCTTTAAGTCAATATTACTTAAGGTCTTTTCTGAGATATTATTCTTTTTTTAAATATAATGGCAAGCGTCCGACCTGTGGGACGTGACAGTTGAGGGGTTAATCATTCATTTTCTTTCTTTGATGTTCTCTTATTTATTATTTTAAGTTAATGATTTATTTTCCATGTATTTATGTACTTATTCTTTTATTTATTCAATCATTTAATATAACCTGTGACTAAAACATGGGCAAAAATCTGTGATTATATATATATATATGAAGAGTTCAAATGCAAAAGCCTCTAAGTGCCATTTAAAATTTTCTTCTAAAATGATAATTTTTATCAAGCTTTCAGTAATTTCACTTAAATGGCAATGAAGATTACCTATTAATTGTCATTTAAGTGAAATTACTGAACTTAAATATACAAGTTTGATAAAAATGGTCATTTTAGAAGAAAATTTCAAATGGCATTTAGAGGTTTTTGCATCTGAACTCTTCATATATAAAATGGTCTGTCTGACAGGTCATTACGTCATGAGGGAACCCAACACTCCTTCAGCTCGAAATTTGAAAAAAGAAAAAGAAAAACACATGACTCATAGTCACTTATCTCGACCTGAAGCCGTCTAGACAGAAGGAAAAGCAGACGGCTCAATGCTACCAAACGCATCAAAGTGTTCAATGCCCTCCAAGCCGCAGAGAACTGCCTCCTGACACAAAACAGAAATCTCAGCTCTCTAACAGGAGCAAAACACACTGGAACAATGACACGGGACACGGCGTCTTTCCGCAGAATGGAAATTATACGCTTGCTGAGAATGCTACGTCACCGATCGCCGCGCTGCCAAAGTGAGTCAGGCCTACGCTCGGATCGGCGTTTGAAGTCGAACAGAATGGGCTCATGGGAGAAAGTTGCATCCTCCCAGTGTCAGTAAGAGTGATTCAGGTCAGGCTTGCGTGTGTGAGTCAGGATGAGCCGTAATCCGTCGTGGCAGAGGACCGAGCTGCTTGATGAAGGTGCAGAAACGCGGCTACGGCGACTCATTCATTTTTTTTCTGCTCTACTCTTCTCTCCGCATTTCTCCTTCGCTCAAAGCCAGAGCGCGAACCATCCCACCAGCGTGCTGTCATTTGGGAGCACTGAATGGAAGTTGTTTTTGGAGCGGGAACCGCATGCCTGGAAGTGAAGCATTCCCGCTCGGCTGCCTGACCCAATCCTGGAAGTGCGAGGGAAAATATATATACGTATTCTCGAAAAGAGTTAAAAAAAGAAAGGAGTCTGCTTTCATTTGCAATACTATGTCACATATGTGCCCCAAAACATCTGCAGCTCATCTTTTACGCACTGTTTGGGGCCCGTCTGGCTGGAAGAAGATCACAAGTTATCGCCCATGATTTAGTCACAGGTTATATTAAATAGTTGAATAAATAAGTACATAAATATGTAGATCAATATGTAGATCAATAGCTAAAGAGAAAATAAAAGAAAGCAAATGAATGATTTAAAAAAAAAAATTACCACTTTTTTTTTATTTATTTTGACAAAATAATACATAATTGAATGAATAAATGAATGAATGAGTAAATTAATCGAAAACTTCAATAAAAGCTTAAAGTTCATGAATGATAAAAAATAAGTAAATAAACGAATAGGTAAATAAATAAATACATAAATTAACAGATAAATGAATAAAGTAAATGAACGAATAAAACAATAAATATTGATAATAAATAAAAGAATGTATTGCGAAATAATGAATGAATAAAAAAATAAATGACTGAATTAAAGCACAATAAAATAAATGGACAAAAGAATAAAGTAAATGAATCAATAAAAAAAGTACACGTGGAAAAATAATGAATCAAATAAATAATTCATTTAAAAATAAATACATGAATATTAAATATAATAAAATAAAGAAAACAACTAATGAAATGAGTATAAACAAAATATATAAAATAATAAAAGTAAAATGAATAGGGCTGTCAAATGATTAATCGTGATTAATCACATCCAAAATAAAAGTTTGTGTTTACATAATATATGTGGGTGCACTGTGTATAATTATTTTGTGTGTATATATATATATATATATATATATATATATATAAACACACACACATGTATATTTAAGAAAAAAATTATTTATATATAAAATATTTATATTTATATATAATGTAAATTTTATATAAATCTACATACAGTATATACATGAAAATATTTCTTAAATATATACAAGCATGTGTGTGTATTTGTATATATAAAATAATTATACACAGTGCACCCACATATATTATGTAAACACAAACTTTTATTTTGGATGCGATTAATCGTGATTAGCCATAAAAATGAATAAAATGAATGAATAGAATAAAAAAAATACATATAAATCAGTAAACTGAATGACTGAGTCAATAAATGAGCAAGCAAATATCCCTTGGCCCCTCAGCGCACACAAGTGTCCTCCACACACAGCAGGTTTAGTAATACCGGATACGCCGCGGTCAGACAGCGCTGGATGCTCGTCTGTAACAGCACAGACAGATCAAGACGAGCCCATCTGCTTTATTTCTCAACACACTTCTTCGCTTTCACGGAGCTCATCTACGGAGAGTCGAACCGTCATGTCGACACCCAAAGATGTTCCTGTCGACGGATACCAAACAAACGAGACGTTTACAGCGCAGCCAAGACCCTGAAATGACTGATACAGTGGCAGCCATGACGGCTAGAGAAAGTAATCATCCAGAGCGAATCAACACGTTAAAAGGGACGGTTATTAAAACCATATATTAGATCCAGACTCTGATAATGCCTTAAACAGCTGAAGGAGGCTTACGGATGTGGCGTAGGGACTGCAGGGCTTGCGGTCGGAGTGCAGAGAGGGTCTATTGGGAAAGTGTGTTTGATACTTCAGACGTTTATGGATGTGTCTGGTTGACCAGGCCGATCTCGGCTGATACGGCACCTGTACGTCTCCCACCAAAATCACATTTGTCAGATGGATGGCAGTGAAAGTCCAGAGGGACGACAAGACCTGACCGACCACCAACGCTGACAGACACAATCTTAAAAAAGGAGTAGTTCACTTTTCAAAAAACTTTTGCTGATAATGATGTCATCCAAGATGTCCACGTCTTTCTTTCTTCAGTCGAAAAGAAATTAAGGTTTTTGATGAAAACATTCCAGGATTTTTCTCCATATAATGGACTTCAATGGGGTCCAAACGGTTCAAGGTCCAAATGAGAGTTTCAGTTCAAACTGCAAACTGTTCAAAGGGCTTTAAATGATTTCAGATGATGAATAAGGGTCTTATCAAGCGAAACGATCGCCCGTTTAAAAAATAAATAACAAAGTTTAAGTTTTATAAGCTCAAATGCTCACCTTGCTCTGTTCTGTGATGAGCGTTCGTGACTCTCCTGTTCGAACTCGTTCATCAAAATGAACGAATCTTTTTCTGAGTCAAATCGTTCATTGAATCAACCAAATGACACGAAAAAAGATTTGTTCATTTTGATGAACGAGTTCGAACAGGAGAGTCACAAACGCGCATCACAGAACGGAGCAAGGCGAACATTTGTGCTTATAAAACTTAATTTTTTTATTTATTTATTTAAATGACCTATCGTTTCTCTTGATAAGACCCTTATTCATCGTCTGGAATCGTTTAAAGCCCTTTGAAGCTGCACTGAAACTCTCATTTGGACCTTGAACCGTTTGGTCCCCATTGAAGTCCATTATATGGAGAAAAATCCTGGAATGTTTTCATCAAAAACCTTAATTTCTTTTCGACTGAAGAAAGAATGACATGGACATCATGGATGACATGGGGGTGAGTAAATTATCAGCAAAAGTTTTTTCAAAAGTGAACTACTCCTTTAACCAAAACTGTGATAAATCAAAACAGAAAGTTGTCAGAGATTGGTACACTTTTATTTGACTTCCTTTACATAATTGCATGAGGGAGACTCCGATATGAATCGTGCTGCTCCAGGGAATCCAATAAACAGAAATAGTGTAAATAAAAGCCTTTTACTTCTTCTATGCACAGATCTGACTCTCCTTTGCAAATCAGCAGAGCCTCTGTGGTGAAACACCTGTACACTTCTGCTGTTTGCTTTGCTCTCACCTCAAAAAACTGGTGCATTTATACTGTAACATCGATCAATCTGTAAAATTCTCCAGGGTCCTTTTATAAAATCTAGCTTGAAAATTGAAAAAGTGGCCATTGCAAATTCAATAATGCGCTGAGGTGCATTAAGTAACTTGATTTATGAATTCATGCTGGCACTGAATATTTTCCAGTAGCAGCGTTGATTTGATGGAGGGCGTTAAACGCAGGGAGACGCTCACTCTCGATGGGCAGGCACGGCATCGGGAAGGAGAACTGCTTAAGACCGGGATTTATGGAAGCGGTTCCACGGCTTACCCGCTCGGCACGGGCCACTGAGCGACAAGCCGTTTGCAGACGGAGCAGCCCGCGTCTCCTCCCCACAAATGCAGGTTTGCATTTCCCTCTAATGGGATCATTTATAATCCCAGTAAACTCAAACTCCGCAGTGGAACGCTGCCACCTCCACACTTTCCATGAGGTCCGTCCAAACAGGGCCGGAATGCGTGCAGACGTGTTAGCGCACCGCATCCCCGTGCGCGCGAATGTGGGTGAGCGGCAGCTGCGCGCAGGCCATTAGGATGCCGCTAACATCCACCGCTAACAGCTCGCTGGAAAAATCAAAATTGGAAAATGATCATGGAATAATACCCAAACCCAAGCATCCTGCGTAAGGAATATGAGAAAGCGAGCGAGGCCCGGAGAGCTCTCCAAAACGCAGCACTTTTCACATTTGCTGCTCACTTCATTTCGAGTTGTAAAAAAAGCATATTAAATCGTCAATAAAAGCAAGCACCCTCGAAAATAAAAACAGAAAAAGATGTGGAACAACTGATGAGGTACAAACACATTTAACCCTAAAACCATATTCTGGACAAATGTGGGCAAAATAGTATTGATTATTTTTTTTAAAATACTTCCCTTGATCTGAGCGGTACAAGACTTGGCTACTTTTCCTAAGTTTGCCTCCTGAACACACACAATTTTTGTTTGACTCAATTCTACAATGTTAAGTGGGTGAAAAAAAACTCCTTAATCTTGTATTTGGGTCAAAAATGGGCACTCATAGAAATGAACGGGAAAAACTGTAATTTAGAGCATTCTAAAATAAGCCAAAATAAGACAACATGTGATGGCTGGTAAACTTAGAGGAACGATACTTATTGGAGAACTTATTGGAATGATATTTTAATGTAGTTAAAATATTTTTTTAAAAATAAAACTTAAAATAAGCATAATTTACATAGAAAATATGGTACTTTTTGAAGTAAATAAATTCAAAAATACCCCAAAAATAAAAAAAAAACATCATAAATGGATAGACAAAACTTTATCGAAGACAGTGATATAACATTTATAATAAATAAAAATTAGGATCACACCTGAGTCCTCTGTGCCCACATTTGTCCACAATTATAGGATTAAGGGCTATAAAGTAAATATGTAAGTTTGCCTCCTGAACACACTCAATTTTTGTTTGACTCAATTCTACAATGTTAAGTGGGTGAAAAAAAACTCCTTAATCTTGTATTTGGGTCAAAAATGGGCACCCATAGAAATGAATGGGAAAAACTGTAAATAGAGCATTGTAAAATAAGCCAAAATAAGACACCAGGTGACGGCAAAGTCACTTCATCTTTAGGTTTTAGCTCTAAGAACTTATTGGAATGATATTTTAATGTAGTTAAAAAAAATTAAAAATAAAACATAAAAATAAGCATAATTTACATAGAAAATATGGTACTTTTTGAAGTAAATAAATTAAAAAATACCCCCAAAATAAAAAAAAACATCATAAATGGATAGACAAAACTTTATCGAAGATGGTGATATAACATTTACAATAAATAAAAATTAGGATCACACCTGAGTCCTCTGTGCCCACATTTGTCCACAATTACAGGATTAAGGGCTATAAAGTAAATATGTAAGTTTGCCTCCTGAACACACTCAATATTTGTTTGACTCAATTCTACAATGTTAAGTGGGTGAAAAAAAACTCCTTAATCTTGTATTTGGGTCAAAAATGGGCACCCATAGAAATGAATGGGAAAAACTGTAAAAAGAGCATTTTAAAATAAGCCAAAATAAGACACCAGGTGACGGCAAAGTCACTTCATCTTTAGGTTTTAGCTCTAAGAACTTATTGAAATTATATTTTAATGTAGTTACATTTTTTTTTAAATAAAACATAAAAATAAGCATAATTGACATACAAAATATGGTACTTTTTGAAATAAATAAATTCAAAAATACCCCCAAAATAAAAAAAACCCACCATAAATGGATAGACAAAACTTTATCAAAGACATTGATATAACATTTATAATAAATAAAAATTAGGATCACACCCGAGTCCTCTGTGCCCACATTTGTCCACAGGATTAAGGGCTATAAAGTGAATACGGTTTGAGGGTACCGAGTGCACAGTACCGAGTAAGATTTTGGATCTCGTTTTGGACTATAACGCCACAATCCATTTCTTTATCACTCAGAAATGGGTCAAAACACAGAATTAAGATGGGCTAGAAAGCCAATTCACATTGATTTTACTCTTGATGCACCAAATATGTGAGCACAAAACAAAACTGAACCACAAATCTGGTCTAAAGCAAAGAACTTAGTCCAGAAACCGAGTCGGTGGACGTGTATAAAATGCACGTGCATGGACTGCTCTCAATTAGATCTTACGGCCTTCCATGTACAATGGAAGAAACAAACCCGAGAGTCTCTGTAGTTTATATGCTTCACGCACAGTAAATGTACCCGAGAGAAAACACGTCATAAAAAAAGCCTTTAACAACGGAAAAGTCACAATAAGAGCAATTTCGACATTAGTACAAAGGCCTCGGCTGGTCTAATTGCTCTTATTTTTTCCCCTTCACATAACCCCGCCTTCTCTTTTGAATAAATTAACTGAAGTCATCACCGCGGTGACCTCAGCAGTTTGGTGAGCCAGATGACGTCTGGCTTCGATTAAGCGGCCTGTGCTGCTCTGAAAGCGATACAGGGGCTCTTTCCCAGGACGTGAACCCGTCCACACACAAGCTCACGGATCCGAGCGGCCCGTCGCAGTTTGGTGCACCTTGGGTGTTTAACCAAACACCGAAAACTCTGCGGCCTGAGAGGAGCGTTTTTCTCCAGACGGGGGGCTGGATTAGATGTCGCGGAGCACCGGAGGAGGTCAGTGGGAGCTAATGGCAGTCAGATGGGATGCCGTTCCTCGTCTTAAAGCAGGCCGGGCCCCGCGTGACGGCGAGATAACGAGCGTTGTCATTCGTTACCCCAGAGGTCGATCTTTATGAGGTAGCGAGACATTCCATCTCTTCTGTGGTCTCGCTCGACCCTAATGAATGTCGTCACGTTATGACCCGGTTCCTGTAATGACTCGTCCCGGGATATACGGACTGCCGCGGTGAGGTTTGCTTTTAATGACTGAAAGGTCGCAGCTGGAGTCTGGAAAGAAATATCGCCGTGTCATTGCGGTCGTGACACTAAAAGACATTAATATTTCATGCAATGAGAATCTTTCTCTAATGCGTACAGAGATAAATGCACTTTTTATGGTAAATATAAGCTTAAAAAACCTTTGCATCAGGTGAAGAGCAAAAACATGATTGGCAGGATCGCAATATGATTATATTGGCACCGCTTTACGCAATGCAAGCACTTGAAGAATATGTCCGTATTCTGGACAAATGTGGGCAAAATAGTTGATTTATTTTTAAAAAAAATACTTCCCTTGATCTGAGCGCTGCAAGACTTGGCTACTTTTCCTAAGTTTGCCTCCTGAACACACACAATTTTTGTTTGACTCAATTCTACAATGTTAAGTGGGTGAAAAAAAACCTCCTTAATCTTGTATTTGGGTCAAAAATGGGCACCCATAGAAATGAATGGGAAAAACTGTCATTTAGAGCATTTTAAAATAAGCCAAAATAAGACACAAGGTGACGGCAAAGTCACTTCATCTTTAGGTTTTAGTTGAACTTATTGGAATAATATTTTAATGTAGTTAAAATTTAAAAAAAAAAAAATAAAACATAATTTAAATAGAAAATATGGTACTTTTTGAAGTATATAAATTCAAAAATACCCCCAAAATAAAAACAAACACCATAAATGGATAGACAAAACTTTATCGAAGACAGTGATATAACGTTTATAATAAATAAAAATTAGGATCACACTTGAGTCCCTCTGTGCCCACATTTGTCCACAGGATTAAGGGCTATAAAGTGAATACGGTTTGATAAATGCACTTTTTTCCCTGCTAAATATAAGCTTAAAAAAACCTTTGCATCAGGTGAAGACCAAAAACATGATTAGCTGGATCGCAATATGATTATATTGGCACCGCTTTACGCAATGCAAGAACTTGAAGAATATGTCCGTATTCTGGACAAATGTGGGCAAAATAGTTTTGATTTATTTTAAAAAAATACTTCCCTTGACCTGAGCGGTACAAGACTTGGCTACTTTTCCTAAGTTTGCCTCCTGAACACACTTAATTTTTGTTTGGCTCAATTCTACAATGTTAAGTGGGTGAAAAAAACTCCTTAATCTTGTATTTGCGTCAAAAATGGGCACCCATAGAAATGAATGAGAAAAACTGTCATTTAGAGCATCCTAAAATAAACCAAAATAAGACACCAGGTGACAGCAAAGTCCCTTCATCTTTAGGGTTTTAGCTCTAAGAGCATATTGGAATAATATTTTAATGTAGTTAAAATTAAAAAATAATAATAATAATTTACATAGAAAATATGGTACTTTTTGAAGTAAATAAATTCAAAAATACCCCCAAAATAAAAACGAACACCATAAATGGATAGACAAAACTTTATCGAAGACAGTGATATAACGTTTATAATAAATAAAAATTAGGATCACACCTGAGTCCTCTGTGCCCACATTTATCCACAGGATTAAGGGCTATAAAGTGAATACGGTTTGATAAATGCACTTTTTTCCCGCTAAATATAAGCTTAAAAAAACCTTTGCATCAGGTGAAGACCAAAAACATGATTGGAAGGATCACAATATGATTATATTGGCACCGCTTTACGCAATGCAAGAACGTGATGAATATAGCTAATCATTTATTTTAGATGGTTGATTTCACTGAGCGGTTAAGTCGACTCATGACTCAATAAACATTCACAAAAGCCTCCATGTACTATATTATTTTCATATAGCTGTATCACGATGTATTTCTAACACATCACTCACTTCAGTTTGACTCCTAAACAAATTTCTTATAAATGCCATGCAAATGGGTTTGAACGAAATGAACTGATTCAAAAATGATTAGTTCGGACATGCATAATATTGGAGACTTCAAAATGGAGACTCTTCCATTGCTCGCCTCTTAACGAAGACACAATCTTTGCAGACGTGCAACTGATACTTTTCAGTCTGGGGAGAGAATACGTCTGACTAGTGACTGGTAAAGCCATTCTACTTCAAAATTGGTTTCAAGAAGGGAAAAAACATCTTTAAGGTTTTATTCCAATTACCCTAAAAAAAAGAAGAGGAAAAGTTCATTCGGAACAGGATAATCGTACATGTTTCGACATGCGGAAAACATTATTTCAATACAATTGTGTTAAAAACTAAACTAGTGATTTACAGCTGCAGGTCAAAATTCCCTTTTACAAGAATAAAATTAAAGAGTGCTCTCCCACTCGAAGGAATATAAATCTCTTCACTCACAGCAGCCATTAACAAAACCGTTTGCATTAATGAAAACATGAAACACAAAGGCTCCTTTCCCCTATAGACTGGGAACGTTTTCCATCTTAAATTTAAAGAGAACGCTAGTTTCAGGTGTTAAGTGTTACGTTCCTGTTCTTCATGACGATGGGTTTCAAATGGCTGTTCGGGGAATAAATCAATGAATAAATTCTCCTTAAAAAGGAAAAGAGTGTATAGTCTACCTTGAAATGTAGGTATCACCACTATTAATAATATACAACAGATTAAAACGAGACCTAAAAAGTACAGAAATTAAAGTTTTTAGAGGATCTGCCTCCGTTGTGGGTTTGACCACGAGCAAACGCCGGAAATCAGATATCCTGTCTGGCCTTTAACTCGCATCGCTTATTAATGAGGCTGCGGTTCAAAGAGACTAAACACGAGAAGGCATTAATATGGATTTACCACGTCCTCAAAACTTCTTTTTCATCATCTCCATCTCAAGCAGAGAAATGGTACGAAAGCCACATCGTTACGCCGCCAGACCAGTCTTGAGCTAATGTCAAAAATATGAAATCTAGAGAAAATGAAGGGGGACTGACAGGCCACCATTCATATCTTAATATTTTCCAGAGGGTAAATAGGAGTTGAAATTATAATGACATCAAGGGGTGCCCTTAAAATCCATCAAATGGTTGCGTTGTACAGAAACGCAATTTTTTTTTCTAGCTTTACAACAAAAAGAAAACATTAGGATGAGAAAACACATATAAACTTGTCTAACCCATGTGCTTTATTTCCTGTTCTGGGAGAACGAGCATGGTGTTCTTGTGTAAATGTCCTTCCTATTGTTCCTAATCCTCGTTTGTGAAACCTATAAGGATAGTAAAGTCAATATTTGAACATTTAAACAATGTTTTGGGAACAATAATTTTAATGACTACCAGCTAAACCGTGACAGAACTTATAACAGGTTCAGACAACTTTTTCAAGCTTGCAAGGTCATATACATTATCCTCAAAAAGATCCAGCATATCCTTCCCCCCAAAAAACAACATGACTAAAATCCGTTTCTCAGAGGGCTTATCTTCATTTCATCATAAACTGATTGCTGGTAAGGACTGAGAGAGGAACAGGTGCTACAATCTGAGTTATAGCCCCGCTGGATGATGTTATGTGGCTATTTCCCTCCCGTGACTAAACAAGTCCAGCCAGACAAAACCGCAATGTGTTTCAGTATGAGACAACCAACTCATCTTCATGGACAACTGGGTCCATCAAGCTACTGGAGTCACTGACTCAGAGCGGATGAAGACCATGGGAGAGCACACTGAGCCCTGAGAAGGTCCTACTCTGACATATTGGTCCCTAAACCAACCACTGATATAAGTTGATGGCTAGAGAGAGTTCAAGGGGAGGAGGCAGAATGGGTAGAAGAATAACCCACACTTTATAGATCTCCAGCTGAAAGCCCTAGAGTCCCTCTAGAAAGCAGTATAACTGTAAATGAAGTGGAAGAAAGCGGTGAGGGAAAAATAAAGACAGAAGGTGTCAAAGGAAAGCTAGCAAGCATATAAGAAGGCAAGAAAGAAAAAAGGAATGAAGGAAGAAAAGAAAAAGAAATGTTTGAAATAAAGCTGTCAAACGATTAAAATGTTTAATCGCGATTAATCGCATTAATGACATAGTTAACTCGCGATTAATCGCATTTAATATCATAGTTAACTCGCGATTAATTGCATTAATGGCTTGGTTAACTCACGATTAATCACATTAATGTCATAGTTAACTCACGATTAATCGCATTAATGTCAGTTTACTCACGATTAATCACATTAATGCCATAGTTAACTTGCGATTAATCACATTAATGTCATAGTTAACTCGCGATTAATTGCATTAAAGTCATAGTTAACTCGCGATTAATCGCATTAATGTCATAGTTAACTCACGATTAATCACATTAATGTCAGTTCGCTTGCAATTAATCGCATTAATGTCATAGTTAACTCAAGATTAATTGCATTGATGTCATAGTTAACTCGCGATTAATCGCATTAATGTCATAGTTAACTCACGATTAATTGCATTGATGTCATAGTTAACTCGCGATTAATCGCATTAATGTCATAGTTAACTCGCGATTAATCACATTAACGTCATAGTTAACTCGCGATTATTAGCACATTGTAATCTATTCTAAATGTCTCTTGATTTCTTTTTGTCCCATAACGCTCTTATCAACATGGAAAAGTGGATCAGCTTGCTTTGTGCATATTTTTTTAATTAAAAACAACATTGGTATATAATGTGTTCAATTTCACACTAACATTCTCACTTGGAGCAAATAATCTCTCACACAATGTAACACTGTCCATCAATAAAAAGGGTGAAAGAAATACTGACGAGGTCCTGATATTGACGTGGGGGCGGAGAAATCGCATCAGCTGTACGTGTGTGTGTGTGCTTGGCCATCAGCTGGTATTTCAGACTGGACGTGCTACTATGATGATAGTCACTTTGGTCACTTTGGTCTTGTCAATGGAACCATTCGGCAACATTTTAAAGTAAACTTTCCATTCAGAATCTTATTGGCATCCATTTCGGCGTCTCACGCTCGTCACCCACTCAAAACGTAACGTTAAACTACTATTTTGCCGGCTCGCAAGCCCAAACAAGTGTGTGCGGTGTGCCTGTTTTGTTTCCAGTCTCCACTTGCGCTTTGGTCGACGAAGCAACAAAACGTCCTTGCAAACCGCGTCCTGTTGCAAAAGCAAGTTTGCTAGGCCAAAAAGACGGTTAATCACGCGTTGAAAAAAAATTACGCCGTTAAAATGGATTTGCGTTAATGCCGTTAGTAACACGTTTAACTGACAGCCCTAGTTTGAAATGTTTAAAATCAGTAAAGGAAACAAATAAAAACAAAGAAAGGAAAAGAAAAATTAAACTGGATCTCACAGAAAGAAGCAAAGAGGCAAACAAATGGAACGAAAGCAAGAATGATTTAAAAATCAATTAAGGAAGGAATAAGCAAGCAAGAAGGATTGATTAAAGAAAGAAATCAAGCAAACAAGAGCAATCTTCAAGCAAGCAGAAGAAAATAAGACAAAAAGTTAGAAAGGAAGTAACCAAACGAGAATGAAAGCAAGGAAGAACGATTTCAAACCACTAAAGCAAGCTAGAAAAAAAAGAAAGGCTATTATTAACTGGGAGTTATAAAAAAACTGATGTTGATAGCTGTATAGAACCACTTTGCTCCCTGCCTGAGCCGCCAGCTGGGATATTTGCATGAGCAGTAAAAGAGAAGGATGGACAGAGTGAGTGTGTGTGTGTGTGTGAGAGAGAGAGAGAGAGAGAGAGAGTGAGGGAGGAATCATACCAGACACTCCCACAACCTATAAAGCACAACCATACTGAAACACTCAGAGAAACCACACGTGGGTCTCTGTTCAGGGGGAGAGCCAGCGCTGCACAGGGACAGAGAGCCGGAGAAGGAGTGTGCATGTGTGTTTGAGGAAGCAAAACGGTGGTTTCAGCTCAAGTAGAGAAGCGCTTATGGGATGCGAGTGAGTACAAACAACAAGTTCAACCCTTCAGGACCAATTCTCAAAGTCTGACTGTGAAGAAAAACGAAATTCAAAGGGTCTGTAGTGGCAGAGCAATGTAATACCACTGCCAGAGGACTATCCGGAGAGCTAACAAGTGCAGGATCGGCTCTAAAGCTAAAAACCCCATGCATTACGAACTCTAGAGACTTATAAGAAACACTCGAGACTAGCGTGGAGAGGTTTGGAAATTTCAGCACCTGCTGACGATGTCTTTCACGATGGTGCGACAGGCTCCCAGCCGATACCTGTACTCGGAGATCTCAATGATGTCGGAGGACGATGAAAACGGGAGCGAGAGCTCGGGCTCCGACGACCGCTCGTTTCGCTTGGACGCCTCGGGGTACGACGTTAAAGTCGGAAGAAAGAGAAAACCTGGAGTAAGTGGAGGCGGACGGATGATTGGCCAACCACCCATTTCCGCCAGCTTTATAGGTCCGTTGCCCGAGGGCCGTCAACGCAACGCAGCCAACGCACGGGAGCGGGACCGCACCAACAGCGTCAACACGGCCTTCACCGCATTGAGGACTCTCATCCCCACAGAGCCCGCCGACCGCAAGCTGTCAAAGATCGAGACCTTACGGTTGGCATCCAGTTACATATCTCACCTGGGAAACGTTCTCCTGGTGGGCGAAGCGTGCGGAGACGGCCAGCCGTGCCACAGCGGAGGGCCCTCCACCTCGAACTACTACCACCACCACGGGTCGCCCAGCCGGGACTCGGAGAACTCGCAGCCCAAACAGATCTGCACGTTTTGCCTCAGCAACCAGAGGAAAGTGGTGAGTAAGACGCATGCAGGTGCTCTCCGTTAAGGTTGTGCAATGATTTGGTCATGTTCGAGTCCACAAACCTCAGGGAGGGACAAGAACGGGTCTTATTCTTTGCTAGTAAGGTCAATGAGATCAATGACTCGAGGCAAGGTTAGTCAGGATAGAGTAAACCCTATCAAAATAAACCCTTAATGTCCAATGTTGGAGAAACAAGTAGAGGCAAGGGTTTGTCTTTTCTGCAAATAATTTCTGTAAACCATACTCCTTACTTCTAAAACTGGCACTGCAAAAGACTACAGAAAGCTGATAAGGTATAATTTGGTCCATGTTTTCCGAAGCATGAGCAACGAGTGGTTTTAAACAGTCTGTCATAAATGTTCCGACTACATCTTTTAGCGAATCCGCGTCGTAACTCCAGCCTCCCCAAGATAACGTTTGACACCGAAAACCATCCTCAGCACTCTGAAGCTGAGTTATGACTTCATCCACATGTCCTTTTCCATCAAGAGCGATATCTCTGTTACAGAGTGCGCTGCTACCATGACCTCATAGACAGATGCAGTGAAAGATCGGATTAAATGTACCCCGATGGAAAATATCCAATCAACAAAGAGGCTGTCAGGTAATATACAAACACATCATCCATCTCTTCCCCCGGTGAGCGTGACTGCGCTGACCTTGGCTCGTTGGGCCAACACCGCAGCACATTAAAAATAAAACCGTAAATCACACTCTGGCTGTGAGGAATACAATGACACCAAACCAAAAACAGGGGGAAAACTGTAATTTAAACTTGCATGGCGAAGAACTGTCAGAGGTTGAAATATAACACACGCTCGAGACAATTACACTCCGCCATGACACGAGAGCATTTTTGGTCGGGGTATCTCACCACCGCGACGTGTGTTTAATCCGCAAAAACCTGAAGTGCTTCCAGAAGCCGCTGGGTTAGCTACATTTTCTTTTTCTGGACCTTTTCAAGTAAAGTCTGTCGCGAAGGAAGTAAACAATAAAAGAATAGCAGCAATCTGCTATACCGCACGGGTGAATTACAACGGACCTAGTTTGGGCCATTTATGACAAATGAGCAAATGGGAGGCATAAATATGCAAATGTAAATGGTCCGTGATCTATATATCAGGCCACGAGGATCTAGGGAACATCTGCTGCGGGGTATTTTCCCCCAAGTAGCCGTGCACCAACCTCAGAGTTTCACTCAAACATCCTGTGTTGTTTTTAGTCTCTTCCTTGTTGCCCAATTAATATCTCCGTCAAGCACGACACGCAACCGACATCGTAAATCTTTCGGAGAGGGATTATCACAGATTTCTGAAAGTAACACAGTGATCTTTGCATAGGCCTGCAGTTGAGAGAGCCAAATCCAATGTCTCCAATGCAACATCAATTTGAGTATACGGTCATTAAAATGTGAAGATTTAGATAGTGTTTTTCTCCAAGAACAAGAAAGTGCCTGTGAATCACTAAAAGCTGATTAGCAGTTCTCATTAGGGTTGGGTATCGAGAATCGAGTATCGATTGGAACCGGGACTAACTTTTGGTTTTTCCCGGAATCGTTCAAAAGTTAAAATTTCGATTCCTAGTTTCGCTATTCACAGTCCGCCGAGCGGAAGAAGAAACCGCTGAACAACACCAACGAAGAAGCGTCTGCCGGAAGTGTTGGCATAACCGCGCGAGTTGAACATGAGTAGCTTACGTCGGCGGTCCAAAGTGTGGCTTCACTTTTCTAAAAATAACAAAATCTCGGCAAAATTTGTGACAAAAAAGGAGTATTTCCCTTTAGAAAGGAGTATTTCCTTCAGAAAGACCGTTGGTTAGCAAGGTTAGCTAAACTTTTTTGACACTGCCTCTTAAAAGAATCGGAATCGAGAATCGTTAGGAACCGGAATCGAAACAAGGAATCGGAATCAGAATCGTTCAAATTCAAATGTTACACAACCCTAGTTCTCATAGACCAATCTATGGTTGCTATTCAAGAATTTTCTTCAACAACATCTCAGTTGCACTAAAGTATTAACTCGAACAAGCTTGTGTGCCCAATTCATGTAGCCAGTCAGTGGCTAAATATTGGCTATAGATTGGACTTCGGCCACTGTTGCTCTCTAGAAAACAGTTAACCACAAATTAGCAACTCAATGAGCATCCAAATCTAATCCTTAAAGGGATACTCCGCTTTTTTTGGAAATAGGCTCATTTTACCACTCCCCCAGAGTTAAACAGTTGAGTTTTACTGTTTTCCATTCAGCTGTAATCCACTTTTAATCCACTTCCATTTTACTGTAATCCATTCAGCCGATTATTTGATATTTCGAAGAATATCAGCAACCAGACAGTTTCTGGTCTCATTGACTTCTATAGTAGGAAAAATATATACTATGGAAGTCAATGAGACCAGAAACTGTCTGGTTGCTGATATTCTTCTAAGCATCAAAAAAATCGGCTGAATGGATTAGAAAACAGTAAAACCCAACTGTTTAACTCTGGGGGAGTGGTAAAATGAGCCCATTTCCAAAAAAAAAAGTGGAGTATCCCTTTAAATGCTGATATTGTACAAACCACACAGTATAGAAAGAGACTAACACAGTCAGTTCCTCTATCTGTTTATGGTTAAACTGTTGTTGACAATCGTATAGAAACCACCCGGTTATGAACATCAACAGGCCAAAGGCCAACACTCCCATTTCAGGCAGTAACCTTAATCCGTACAAAACGAAATGATAGATCTTTATAAGTCCGACGGAGAAGCACGCCCATGTCTTCGGGATTCCAGTGGCAGGCAGATATTTGAAACAGACCGGGCCTTGCCTTTGTAGTGCACTTTCAGAAGTGGGTCTGTGTGCTCCAAAACCACACTCGTCTCTTTTACCCCTACTTAGTGCTCATTACGCCATGAAAGTATAACTCGGCCAAAATGCACGGCTTTATTGTTTCTAAAGAAAGACGAAATAAAGAACACACACACACACCAGGGGAAAGACGTAGAGGTATAACTGAATTCAAATGTTCGG
Organism: Cyprinella venusta; assembly: GCA_038021265.1. Taxonomy (NCBI): domain Eukaryota; kingdom Metazoa; phylum Chordata; class Actinopteri; order Cypriniformes; family Leuciscidae; genus Cyprinella; species Cyprinella venusta. Next base: position 29,429,879 of record CM075878.1, on the reverse strand, counting down.
GTTTTCGCCAAAGTTAAGCGTCTGTAAGCTGACACAGAACAGACAGCTGCGTCGAGATTCTCCAGCGAACGGGCGAAACAGACTTCTAAATCAAACACAGACAGTCGCGCGGCAGAAAACTGCTACTTTTGTCTGCTAAGACGCTCAAGACTCAAACAGATTTGTGTCTATATAAAAATGATAGATTTTACCCAAAACATTTTCCAGGTTTTGATTCATCTGGCATTTTTATCTGCATTTATTTCTCAATATTTGCACATGCACAACTAGTATTCTCTACATGCACAGGGCTGTATCACAAATCGATCATTTTTGTATTGTTTTGATATACAGAGTTTAGTTCCAACCCTGCTTCAACAAACACACACTTGCAATTTTCAAATGAGCCTGAAGGACTTGAATGGCTGATCGGGTGTGCTTAATTAAGGTTGAAGCCAAAGTCTGCAGGGTTGTGGACCTCCAGGAACTGAGTTTGACTAGCCCATTAGGTTAAATTACACTAGTGTGAATAGATTGCATAACAAGACTGTACTACTACACAAAATTGGGGTAGATGCGACGTCTTCCTCGCAGTTATGATGTCTGCTGAGATGGTAACCAAATAAGAAGTGAAATGGGTAACATTTTCTGGATAATTATCAAGACTTCTCTCATTACGAGCATATGGAAGAGTTTAGAGTCCTTCGCTCTAACGGGAGCCCGAACATTTGACACAATATGAAATTATTAGAAGTATTAGCAGCACACGCTAAAGAGCCAACATTTTTCCGATTTCAAGATTTGGCCAAAAGCGGGATCTTATAAAACCGCCAAATGCGAATACTTCAATACCTTCTGGAAAGTGAAGCCACATGAATTAAAGTTGGGCTGGAATTGGGTCATCCTTTACCACAGGTGGGGCGGTACGCTTCATAACCGTAAACGGAGGGAAACTAGTGTTTTCGTTTGTGGGCAGGAGCAAAAAGATCTGTGCAAATACTCCGGAACACTATAAAAACAATCAAAGGCGTGTAAATGGCGCATTCAAAGGGTCCAAAACTCATATATTGGGATTAACTCAAACAGAAGACTGGTTTTAATAATCTACCAGGTCCTGTCACCACCGAGAGGCTAGAGTTACACGTCTAAACGCATGCGTGCACACACACAAGCTGTCAACGTTACCCGTCAACCAAAGGTGAAGCCAAATATTTGGGTTAAGAGCCCCGTAGATGCTTGAAGGGGAGGTGAACACCAATTTATTGATATAAAGATATTTGAGAATTTGCCGTGATTTGTTTCCTGCCTCAAAGTACTTGGATATAATGTGTTTATAAAGGACTTCAGACCAAGGGGAGCGAACGATCAATCTGGGCATTTGGACGTAAGCTCCAGCAATAATAATTTCTTTACGGCGTGTTAGACAGGATATGAAAAGCAAATGTAGGCAAAATCCTATTAGTTTGGCCATAAGTGATCCCTGGAGTCAGAGCGCTGGTGACTTTAAAGTGGCACTGAACTTAAAGGGGGAAAAAAAAATGGGAGTGAGAAAAAAAAAGAGAAAGGAAGGAAAGTAAGAAAGGAAAACGTTGAGGGTCAGGGTTATTTTCAAATGGGATTCTGTCTGACTTCATCAGTTAAGGTTGAGTGTTTTGACTAGAAACCCCGCCCACATCAGATGGGGGCCGCAGGAACGATGGCATTCCATCTGCTCCCGTTCGAAGCAAAGCAAACTGGGAAATGTGAGCCAGGTGTGTGCGCGCGTGCTACCGCAAACGGAAAGGTGATAGGAGGAAAAACAGCAGGCGCATTAATGCCAAACCAACGGCCTGCAGGGAGAACGATGACATGAACTCTCAAGAGTCAACAACTCTGAAAATGTTTAAAAATTTAAGTATTTGCACATTTTTATATAGACGAAATTGACCACTTAACTGTCACCGTCCCACAGGTGGGATGCTTGCCATTACATTTTTAAAACAATAATATCTTAGACAAGACCTTAAGTAATATTGACAAACTATATATCATTTGAAAGCTTACAATCTCTAGTTTCCATGTTTGGTGATTGATTTTCAAAATAATTTACACAGGAGCCGTAATTTATCAATTTGTAACAAGAATATTTTCATACTCATAAAGCGTATTCAGACCTCAGCAATGGACATGAAAAATCCTGAAAAAAAGTTAGAAACCTCAGTTTGATTTCATGCCAAAAGTTTGCATCCATTCAATTATTTTAGAAAAAAAGGTCTGAAAATGTTTTAGATATTACGAAAAACATAATAAATTCACCATTTGTGTAATGGCAATAAGCTATAACGCACATGCGTGTTCTTTGTGTGTGATTCTTAGAGGTTGAATTTGTATCAAAATCTGCCAAACTTCCCATACTACTAGGATAGGATTTCTACTTCATAAATTGTGTGAAATTTGTGAAAATAATGGTTCATATCACTGAAAAAACACATATGGAAATGTAGGCGCCCTTATATGAGCAGTAATGGAGTCTGGTTGTGCCCTAGTGGAAGCGTTCGGTACTGCACCCAAACAAAATCTCACTGAAAACTAATTTTTTGAGATATCAACCTAAAATTTGAAACACAACTTGTTCAGATATTTGGCCTTGATTTTTCTGCAGTTTTAGAGTAGCCCAAGTTTTGAAAATATATATTTTATATAAAATATGAATAATTATTTTTTTACATTGTACATTTCCATAAACTCAAACTTCTATAACTTTTTTTCTGTTTCACTTTCTTAATTTATTTCACTTCGAGAAAAGTCTGCCAAATGTCTTCTTTAAAACGAGACCAATCTTACCTCAATATTCCAAAGCATTCTTGAATTACAACCATTTAAGTTTGAAATGAGAATTTCCATGTCTATTCAGAAAAAGGGGGGTGACAGTCAAGTAGTTGCACCAGACATTTTTCGTAACTTGTTTGCTAATTGCTAACTAACTGACTAATTGTTTTCTTTCATTGCAGAGCAAAGACAGAGAGAGGAAATCCGCCCTGAGGAGTTAAGCCATGACGTGAATGGATTTACAAAACATTAGCATCACCAGTGTACAAAAACTGTTGACTGCAAATGCAATGTTATGGTGTATATATGCAAATATCAATTCATATTTAATTATTTGTAAATCGCCTTTGGAATGGAGCATTTTTATTGGAGGGAAAAAAAACAAAACATTATGACTGGAAAAAGACCAGACTGCAGCAACTTGATTACGCAAGAGCTGAACATCCCGCTACAGACTTCCATTTTTTCCATGCTTTTACACACCAAGCTACACCAAATGTTTATCTTTGACCACAGGGAGTTGAGGTAAAGCTATTCGCCAAAGACTAACCAAAGAAGAGGACGGCATTCACAAGGTTCACAACGATCACAGAGAAGAAGCGTACGGAGCCCAACTTTGCAAAAACAATCACCAGAATATTGTGGTATATTAAAAATCTAAGAGGATTCTCGGATTGTACTGATATGTGGCACGATATTTCGGACAAAAACACGAAAGACACTTAGCCTGGCTATGAAAACACAATAAAGTCAATAAATGCAGTATTTACTGTACGTCTAATATGGGAAATGACATATATTCTTCATTGTTTAAATTAAAAAGTACTGAATGCACAAACGGAGTGAAAACCATCTGCATTTCTTTCAAGTGCGATTCAACAATATCTTTGCCATCAAGCAGTTCTGTAATTAATTAAGACCAACACCTCAATGCAGCTATAAAAACAGAGTCCCTCCAGATAAAGATCAACACTTTCATTTTATCATCTCTGCAGATCATCTCTCATCACGCGTCCTCCAAGCCTAAATATTTCATTTCACATTCTCTTTCTGGTTTTAATCTGAACGTAGTTTATTCTTCCTAAGGTTAAGATATACAAACACATATAGAGTCACTCATATTGTCTTGTATTTCACAAACTCAAAGACATCAGATTTTTATAGTATTGGCAACTATGACTGGCAAGAATGATCTATAGCAACCTTTAGGTCTTCAGGACTCTCTATTGTCCACAACAATATTCAATTTCCAGGTTTTCATGATTTAAGGATACATATTTGTACAAATATTTTTTACTCAATTGCTGTCAGATAATATTAGAGCTAGAAAAGTGCTATATTCATTTTACTATAATTATTATTATCGGTTCTTGCACCGATATGACAATTTTGGCCGATACCGATAACCGATAATTCGTTATATTTGAAAGCCGATAACTGATATATTGGCAGATAAATCTAAATCCAAATTTTTAGACAATTTTTGAGAGCCTGATTATTAAAAAAAGTCTCCTCATTAAAAGCCAAGATACAAACACAATTATAATGTTCTTATTTTAATGTTGTGTAGCCGATATGACAGACTTACGCTGCACATTTTGCAATTTAACTGGATTTTCCTGGATTTTCATGTTGAACAGTGCACATCTAAAGTGCCTCAGCTGAAGGAAATAATACATTATTTATCAGCGTTAAGATATCGGCTAAACGTTCTTGTTGGGCCGATAACGATAACATTAAAAATGATCATATATCGCTGATCATATATACCGATAATGTGGCCGATATATCGTGCATCCCTACTAGAAATCACACTTTAAAATGACATATCTTGATTTTTGTGTGGTTTTGGCCTATTTTAAATGCTTGTTTTGTCTTGTACTCCCAACATCCCCTTATACATACATACACATGTGTATATATATTTAACAATCAACATTTAATTAGTTAACTCCAAGTCTACAGTCACGGTTGGTCTTTAAGATCTAAGAAGAAGCACAATATAAACCTTATAAGATCTTGCATATTTATAACATTCAATCATGCTGATTGGCTTAAAGCCTAGGAATTAGACAAAGTAGGATCAGTGTTATGATTATGATTATGTTTCTAGCATGTTAAATGTTTGGCAACAGTTCTTCTAACTAGGGCTGCAACAAACAATTATTTTGATAATCGATTAATCTAACGATTAATCTCATCTTTGTTTTGTTTAATAATGTGTTTTTATCTGTACTAAAAGCCCCTATGGACAGGTGTTGAAAATTAGCACATGTGCTAATACACTTTAAACAATGCATCTGGTTCGTCCAATGTTATTGTTATGTTCATATTTAAAAAAAAAGATTACTAGAACGATTCATCGATTAATCGACTAATCGTCGATTATTTTGACGACTAATCAGTAAATTTGGAACGATTATTCAGCTTTTTCAATTAGTTAAAACATTGAGTTCATAAAACATTGAGTACATATTCTTCTTACTATAATATACAAAAAGAAAATCAGTTTAGCTTTTGGAAATATTTTTTACTCCATTTCTATCAGATAAAACTAGAGCTAGAAAAGAGCTATTCATTTTACTATTATTTTTATCATCAGTTCTTAATTCTTAAACATTTACATGACTTTTCCAGGTCTAGAATTTTTTTTTGGCCTATTTTAAATGCTTGTTATACACCCTTATACATACATATACAAGTGTGAATATATATATATATATATATATATATATATATATATATATATATTTAACAATCAACATTTAGTTAGTTGAGAACTCCTAGTCTAACGTCACTGTTGGTCTTTAAGAACTAAGAAGCACAATATAAACCTTATAGGATCTTGAATATTTATAACATTCAATCATGCTGATTTGCTTAAAGGCTAGAAATTAGACAAATTACAATCAGTGTTTGTTTACTTCACTGTGTGGTCCTAAAGTAGGCGTTTCACCTGGATAACTTGTTTCTTTGGTTGCATCCACATAATAATGCTAAAAACAAACAAAAGTCTAAATGAATACTGTTAAAAAATTAATTACGGTCGCTCCGCCGCTGTTCCTAGTGGTGTCTGTTGGATCTTGTGTGACAGAAGGAAGTGTGCGGCGAATCAGACGACAGAAGCGAGGTGGACGGCACAGAAAGCGAGGCCTGTCAGACGGACAGCTGTTGCGTGTGGTGGCGCAGATGGGATTCGCAGGTAAAGCTTTTGGCAGCGGTCCTGGCAGCGTCCACCCGTGACAGCGCCAAAAAAATGGTGAGAGGAAGTTCGGACAAAATTTTGTCTTGGTCTTGAGAGTTTTGACTCGCATATCACCTCCTACACAAACTAAAAATCATATCATCTCTCCTCTCGGGTAACTAAAACGACGCTCTGCTTTGTTAAACTAATCTAAAAAGAGCTCCATTTTAATCTTTTGACATTGCGTTAATATAATAACAATTGCATTCCCGTGATTGTTTTTGTAGTTAATGCCTAAAACATTCAGCTTCAAAAAAATATGTAGAAGAGCAGCTCACGGGTGATATTTCATACTGAGCTTCAATGATATTTCAATTCGACCATTGCAAAAACAGCTAATTATTTAACTTTTGTTAAACGCCCCATCTGGATTTCATTTATAAATAAATCTGCCGTTAAGAAGTTTCTCCACGATTGGCGCAAAAACTTGCGATGAGACGCACGAGCTCTGGAGTGTCATCCCACATTATCGATTGTTTTCAGTTTAACAGTAAATCAAACTAGTTTGTTGTCAATGAAGCGGTATGTGATGCTTTCTGATGAGGCGGTGGAGGTACGCAAGAAGAAAAGAAAAGCATTGGGCGGCATCCCGCTGAGTCTTACCCCTCTGTTCACCCCGGTCTGTCATTCTGTCATCCCCTCATATCTCACCAGCCAGCGCACACAGAACAGCTCCATATCCACACACATGAACCCGGTTACCTGTGTGTGTGACGCAGGCCTCGCATCCAGCAACTACAGCACTCACACAGACCAAGAACGACGACAAAGGAAGTATTCAGCATTGACAATGCAATAAAATACACTTGTCTGACTCTAAAAGAAGAAAAATACATTATAGTCGCTCAAAATTAGGGCTGTCAAATGATTAATCGCGATTAATCGCATTCAAAATAAAAGTTTGTGTTTACGTAATATATGTGGGCGTAGTGAGTATAATTATTTTGTATACATAAATACACACACATGCATGTATATATTTAAGAAAGATCTGAAAGTATATACTTTATATATATTTATACATAATTAATATTATGTATAAATATTAATATTTGATATATTAAGAACACATTTTTCTTAAATATATACATGCATGTGTGTGTATTTATATATACAAAATAATTATACTCACTACGCCCACATATATTATGTAAACACAAACTTTTATTTTGAATGCGATTAATCACGATTAATCGTTTGACAGCCCTACTCAAAATGTCAAACTACAAATAGAGGATCGACTTGAGAATAAAACAAACTATGGCCGCCTACATGGAAAATATATTAAACTTCAACAATATAATGAGTCGCAGTGGTCAACCGACATGTCCAATACTGATACACATGAAATATTATCCTATAATACATACATATTTTCTTTAATCCCATGAAAATGCAGATCCTGTTGTAAATAATAGTGAAAAATCGCCATTGTTCCATTACCACATTTTGACTCGTAGATTAATCGCGATTAATCGTTAGCAAAATAAAAGTTTGTGTTTACATAATATATGTGTGTGTAGTGTGCATAATTAATTTGTATATATAAATATCCACACATGCATGTATATATTTAAGAAAAATGTGTTATTAATATGTCAAATATTTATATTTATATATAATATTAATTATGTATAAATATATATAAAGTATATACATGCAAATATTTCTTAAATATATACATGCATGTGTGTATTTATATATACAAATTAATTATACACACTACACACACATATATTATGTAAACACAAACTTTTATTTTGCTAATGATTAATCGCGATTAATCGTTGCCCATGACAGCGGCAATGGACAATTTCGTTTCCAACCAGTAGGGCGACCAAAGAGGAAAAGTTACTTGGTGTTACTTTAAACCATAGAAAAGCATTGAAAGTTTTTCAGGAGTTTTCGGCCGTTATAACAATTTGCATGCAGTCACTTCGAACAATGGCATTAAGCTGTTCAAAACATCATTCAATGTAAATTGTGATAATCGTAATTAATAATCGCAATTATAATTTCAAGGCAATAATCGACAATTATGATTTTTGTCATAATCGTGCAGCCCTAACGTAACCTAAATTGAGCTAATGATAACTGTAGAACTGCTTTATAGCCGAATCGGTTTCATAATTGGTTTCGGTTTACTACTTTGGAGTTGCTTTGAAACAATCTCTGTATTATATAAAAAAGCCCCACATAAATAAAATGTCACTTGATATGATTATATTTAAACTCTACACAATTAATCTATGCATTTAGCAGATGCGACTTACAAAACAGAAAAAAAAAGATCGAGTTTCACTAATGTCAAGTCACAAATTGGAAGCAACAGCAAATGAAACCTGAAATCACATTGTCCCCCTCATTACCGTCCTAAACAGTTTAAAAACAGAGCCGGCCGATGACCAGAGCAGACGCGGTCTTTCCATGAAAGGCTGGACGTGGGGGTAATAATGCAGCCTCCCCCGGTCCCGCGAGACCGTCTGGAGGATGGCTAACAGATGACAGCTGCGCGGCTCTCGTCTGTTCAGCGTCAGATCGCTTCACCCCGCGAGGACGGTGCCATGCCGTCGGCCGGAAGAGCCGGTCCCCTCACCTGACACTTCTCCAGCCGTAGAGCACACTTTTAATCTCACAACTTCTAATACAGCACCAAAGGCCATAAAAATAAATCCCGTCATTATTTCTAAAATAGCCAAACCGCAAAGGAGGTCGTCAAAAGGTCAAGCGCTCATTACTTACGGCAAAAAAAAGCCCATCCTGCACCACACCGCCCCAATAAATAAATAATCTGCAGATCTTCGCACACAGGGCTTTAACCTTGGAGGACGCATGTGGAAAGTTTGCGTTCTGGCAACGTGGGTTTCAAATGGGTTTCCCACCTGGAGCATCCGGTACATCATTCAGAAAGTCATTATTTATTGAAAATTAAATATCTAATGAGGCCCCGAAGCTTTTCTGCACGACGACTCTGATCGTATAACAAGAAGAGAAAGCCATCGAATCAAAGCCGCAAGAGCGAAGCGCTTGACTTTTCCTTTATATCATTAACCCAAACATCCCACTGAGTGTTTTTTCCTTCCACTGTCCGACAAGTCATGACGAGCAGTTTGCACGTATGGCTGCCAAAGCATATTTCGCTTTTAAAATTTGAGGACAAGATATATATATATATATATATATATATATTAGGGCTGTCAAAACGATTAATCGCATCCAAAATAAAAGTTTGTGTTTCCATAATATATGTGGAGGCACTGTGTATAATTATTTTATATATATAAACACACACACATGCTTGTATATATTTAAGAAATATTTTCATGTATATTCTGTATATAGATTTATAATTTATATTATATAAAAATATATATATATATTTTATACATAAATAATATTTTTTTCTTAAATATACATGCATGTGTGTGTTTTATATATATATATATATATATACAAAATAATTATACACAGTGCCCCCACATATATTATGGAAACACAAACTTTTATTTTGGATGCGATTAATCGCGATTAATCGTTTTGACAGCCCTAATATATATATATATATATATATATATATATATATATACACACACACACACACACACACACAAGACAGTGTTTTTTCTTTTATGCCTTTCTCTTCAATGATTTAATGTACAATTTTCTTTGTCTGTACAATAAATAAATAAATTGTCGGCACACCTGAGTCCTTGAGTTATTTTTTGGGTTATCAAGTTGTATCTGTCTGGCACCTTGTTTGCCGTGAGTGCGGTGAAACTCTTTCTAATACTTTGTCTGTACAATAAAAATTGTAATAAATAAATAAATAAATAAATAAATAAGAAAATTGTGATATCAACATGACTATAAAATAAAATAATTACAATTATTGTCAAAAAAAGATTATTATTATTACTACATAAAATATTAATATAGAAAAAAATTCATTTTACAATACTATTTATCATTATATTTTGTTTTACAGTACAGCTGCAAAATTACATAATATTTATGGATCCCTAATTTCTTCATTTTCAACCCCCAAACTTTTATTTTGACGGAAAACCCGCAAAAAAAGGAAATCATATGCGTGAGTAAATGATGAGAGAATCAAAGAAATACATCAAAAAGAAAACGAGTAATGTTTCCTTGTTCTTTTGGTATTTCATTTTATTTAAAACAATTAAAATGTTTTTTACAACCCTGCCATATAAACTAATATTTTTTGTCTTTATAAGAGTGATTAGCGTTTTTTTTGTGTGAGTGTGTGTGAATCACGAGGTTTCTGCCTACACGTAGTCGTTCCCAATCAATCTCTTGTGCTGTTTCGTTCAGGATGCTGTCAGTACGATGTCGGCGGCTGACTAGGTTTCGAACAGCTGTAGTCGTGGGATCTTCAAATGAAGTCTAGCTCATCTCCTTCCTGTATCTGAGGTAAACACTCATGCGTTCTCCATATCTCCATTCATGTCCTCACAGAGACCGAGAGGCAGCCCCCGCTGGCAGTTGGTTTCAATCAGGTCTTCTGGCAGGATGCATGCTGGCCCAACTGGGAGTTGTGCTGAAGACCGGATGAAAAGGAAGTCCTAAAAACTGTGGAACGACAGGTGGCTGCTTTGGCTGCTCTCGAAGAAGAACAAGAAAAAAAAAGCCAGCTTTCCAACGCCTACCCCCCACCTCCACACACCTGCAAGACACCGCAGCCTGGGGTCCCGTTTGCTCCGTCTGACCGGCACGCGATTTACCCGAGCGCCTCCTCCCCGTCTGACCCTCCACCCCCGGCCCTCTGGATCAACATTCCCCTCTGACTAAGAAAAACACATCCCCGCTTCTCCTTAAATAGACTATTAAAAAGAAATTTCCTGCTGACAGCGGCACGTCAGGCCAAGATTCCACATAATTCACCGGCGATCTGTCAATTTTATCAGCCTATTGATTTCAGCGGAGCGCGCTGGGCTGAAAGGAGACCTTTGTGTCCTTGGACAAGAACACTTTGGAAATCAATTCATCCTCAGAAGACAACTGAGACGTTTCAATCCATCCCAGAGTTTTTGGACAACGGCCCGGAGGAGAGCTGCGCGTTTGCTGATCGATATCATTTCCGTCTATTCTGTGACAACTTACAACACTGTGGCCAGAAACAAACTCATATCACACTGTGGCAGCAACGATTTCAGTATTAAAGAGGGCGATAGAGTTTGCTAGTCACTAGCATTAAAATAATATTATGAGTTCAGTCAGTGCTAATTAAGCTCAATTGAAAATAGTGTAATACTCAATTGAGTCATTTTACCCCAATGGGATTATTTTAAAAAAGTGAGTGTTAAAAGTTACAAGTGCTGATCAAACCAACTATGAGATGAATCACAACAAAAGTTATTAGCAAAAAAGAACTTGGTCAAAAAGACAAAGTTCAAGACTTCACGTACTTAGAGGTGTAACGTTACACATATTCATACCGAATATTTTGTGTACCATACGAATACAGTGTCGTTTTAAACCATTAAAAGGGTGGAAATTCTCTGTGTGGAAACCATATTTTAAAGGAGTAGTTCACTTTTTAAAAAACTTTTGCTGATAATTTACTCACCTCCGTGTCATCCAAGATGTCCACGTCTTTCTTTCTTCAGTCGAAAAGAAATTAAGGTTTTTGATGAAAACATTCCAGGATTTTCTCCATATAATGGACTTCAATGGGGTCCAAACGGTTCAAGGTGCAAATGAGAGTTTCGGTGCAAACTGCAAACTGTTCAAAGGGCTTTAAACGATTCCAGACGACGAATAAGAGTCTTATCAAGGACTCTTCGAGTCATGACTCGGAAAAAGATTTGTTCATTTTGATGAACGAGTTCGAACAGGAGAGTCACGAACGCTCATCACAGAACAGAGCAAAGCGAGCATTTGTGCTTATAAAACTTAATTTTTTTTTATTTATTTCTTAAATGAGTGATCGTTTCGCTTGATAAGACCCTTATTCATCGTCTGGTGTTGTTTAAAGCACTTTGAAGCTGCTCTGAAACTCTCATTTGGACCTTGAACCGTTTGGACCCCATTGAAGTCCATTATATGGAGAAAAATCCTAGAATGTTTTCATCAAAAACCTTAATTTCTTTTCGACTGAAGAAAGAAAGACATGGACATCTTGGATGACATGGGGGTGAGTAAATTATCAGCAAAAGTAAGTTTTTTGAAAAGTGAACTACTCCTTTAATCTCCTATGGACTCGCATCATCCTTACCCTATCAATTCCAGTCCTATTTCCACTCTACATATGAATACAAGTGACAAAAAGCCCAACAATAATTATAAATGTGTACAAATATGAATGAATCAATAATAAAAGATATTGCGCAATCCTCTGCTCTAGGTCTTGAGCCGCTTCTCCCCTCTCAAACACACACAGGAATACATTCGTTCAGTTTACGGCTCCAAATAGCTTACACGTTTGCTTGACTCCTGCCAGAGGGAGGAATTATTGGCCCGACTGTGATCTGGAAGGTACGGCGTGGGTGTGAGGACTGTGTGGGGACCAATGGCTCCCGGTGGGATACAGCCCTTAAATCCCCCCTTTACCTTTCTGCATGTGCAACAGTACACCACCCACATTCACCCCAGTCTAATTTGATAAATCTAAAGAGCGGCTCGATCCAATGGATCCGGGAGAACAAAACCGCTCTTTGTGTTTTAATAGTGCAGACGTTTTTGTAAAAATCCATGCCCGTGTCTGCTGAAGCACAAAACATATTAATCATTCTCTTTCCTGAAACGCTGAACCGAATGGCGTGCTGGGGGGAAAGACAAAGAGAAGCATAGAAACTACACGAACAACAGACGCCGGCCGTGCTTTCTGCAAGACAACACCTCGGGCCAACAAGGACAAGTTCAAGTTCAAAGGTCTAAGCGTACTGTACTTCCAACTCTTTAGACGTTGACTTCCATTAAGGAAGTTTTGGTGGAAATGGTATCTAGAAATGAGGAATGCACAATTTTGGGGACAAAAATGTAAATGAATGAAATTGGGATGTTTCTGACAAAAATTGTGACTGATGTAAATTATAATTTAACAAAATTCCAGATTTGCTGTGCTTATTTGTAGGTCCGCACAATCATATATCAATATGGCAATAAAATATTAATAATTGTTGCAATAATAATGGATTTCAATTTCTATTTAATAATAATTATAACCATTATTAAATAAAAATGTATAAATTAGGGCTGTCAAAGGATTAATCGCGATTAATCGCATCCAAAATAAAAGTTTGTGTTTACATAATATATGTGGGTGCACTGTGTGTAATTATTTTGTGTATATATAAATACACACATGCATGTATATTTAAGAAAAAAACTATTATTTGTTTATAAAATATTTATATATAATATAAAATAAATTATATATAAATCTGCAAAAAAGCGGTAATGATGGCCTCGGATGGAGTGTCTTGAAACATTTCAGTGTCCATCAAATTGGGATTGGCTGCTTAATTGGCATTTTGACTGGCTATCTTCATCATGGCCAGTTGAAATACTTTAAAAGGGCAATTTAAAGGGATACTCCAATTTTTTTTGGAAATAGGTTCATTTTACCACTCCCCCAGAGTTAAACTGTTGGGTTTTACCATTTTTGAATCAATTCAGCCGATTTTCTGATATTTAGAAGAATGTCTGTAACCAGACAGTTTCTGGTCTCATTGACTTCCATAGTAGGAAAAAAAATATACAATGGAAGTCAATGAGACCAGAAACTGTCTGGTTACTGATATTCTTCTAAATATCAGAAATTATTATTATTAAATTTCAGAAATTAAATTATTATTTGGTTACTGATATTCTTCTAAATATCAGAAAATCATCTGAATTGATTCGAAAACGGTAAAACCCAACTGTTTAACTCTGGGGGAGTGGTAAAATGAGCCTATTTCCCAAAAAAAGTGGAGTATCCCTTTAAAAACCTATAGACCTTATCTAGCCCCGCCCCTTTTCAGCGTTTTGCTCGCTGTCTTTTGACTTCCGGTCTCTATTTTCGCAGCGATCTTGCATAGGTATGAATGAACTGCTCATAAAAAAAACTCCCGTTCGACATTTGTTAAGACATCTGCTTCAGAATGCTTATGATAAACATTACAATGCTCATGATAACTTTTGTTAACTCTACAATAAGTAAATCCACTTCACCAGCTAACAGCGATGCCATAGAAATATACAGAACCGGAAGTTCAAAGACAATTTCCTAAAGATGACGGCGCCCACGTTTCTCTGGTGCAAAAGGTCTATATGGTTTTTAAAGTTTTCTTTGGATAAAAACTATTAAATTTCTTCGAGTTTTTGCCGATTAACAATTTCTAAAGAGAACTTAAACCCATCAAAGTGGGAACCTCCAATGGAAAGAGAAAGGGGAAAGAAAGTGACATCGGGAAAGGTAAACCGTTTCCCCCCAACTGAGTAGCATTGGGTCGTCATCAAGCTGTGCTGCAACTTATAGATCCAGAGATACATGGAAAGGCTGTCAATCCTAGTAAGGATGGGGTTGGGAAATGGGGTTTCTTCCCTAAATTACACTCTAAGAGCCCAGAACTGCTAAAATTCAAGCTTTTTTTCCCTTCCATCAGATTGACCGCAATCATTTGAGATCCCATCTGGAACTCATCAGGCAAGCGTTTTGGAAATGGCCCAATCATGAAATTAAACTTTGGGATTACCAAAATTTAGAGAGCAAAGCAAATAAAATTCACCTCGAGATATGTGCTCGGTGTCTCGGTTTTCCGAGGAGTGGGTGGCACGGATCCCCGGAGGGGGAGGCTGGGTTCCCCTCTTAACTCTCCAGCAATCTGGACACCTGACCAGTCGGCATTACAGGTCGTGTTTGTTTTACTTTGTAGGGGAAAGCAAACAGGGCTCTTTTCTTCAGACGGCGTGGGCCGAAAACGTTCTTAAATCTCCGGGTGGAAATGACAAAGCCAGTCCTTACCTTCCTGAGTGAGATTCGACCACCTGAAGAAACTCTCTACACCACAAAACCTCCTGAACATGTAATTACTCTGACCTCATTTGGGACTGGAGGAAATCGCTAACTAGATCCATCAAATGCTCACCCATGTCCTTCACATCCAACCACATATATGCAAATATCCGGCGCTAAATAAAACCTCCCAATTAAAACAAAACGGTTGCCACGCAACCACCGAGGTCAGAAAAAGTTTCGAAACGTGCCTGATTCTACATGTCTGCAAAGGATGTAAAGTTTCCTGCGCTCATGACAGCTCCTCAGTGGGTCACTGGACCGGAATCTGGAATCAGTCAGTCGATGTGATTAGCAGACGTGACCTCGATCCGCTACCTGTCACTAGAGCTTTACGTTAGAGCCCGGAGAGAGGGCCATTCTGACAAACCTCAAAAGAGAATCACTCATCCATGGCTTACCGCACACTGGAAATAAGATTTCAGCCGTGCGCCTGCCGAGCAGACAGCAGAAACGGCGCCCTCTATGGGACGTGCGCGCAAACTGACTTTCTGAAAAGGCAAATTTAGTCAAGTCACCGCTTTTTACAATACAGATTGCATCAAAGCAGCTTGGCAGTGATCACATGAAAATAATACAACACAGATAAATAATATTGTTGAATATTAAAAATGTTCAAAAGCCGAGGCTACAGTGGCAAAGAACCAAAACTCCTTCAGGTGACAGAATGGAGAAAAGCACTATGATTATATAAAAATATTTTAAGCAGGGTTGTACGAATTTTAATATACTACTATTAAAAGCAGGATTGCACGACATTCATTTGAATTGAGAATGACTTTTACATTTTATTTGGAAAAAAAAAATTTACGGTGGATGCAGAATTGCATTTTCAATTTGAATGTAACGTACAATTCATTTTTTTTTTTCACAAAAAGTAATTTTGTATGGAGATGTATGGATGGAGTCACTGGACAAATCGTAGTTTATAATCACAGACATGGATGGATAACTTCATGTGGGATCCATCAATACAGACAGTTCATCAATTTTAGATGTACTTCATCTTTTTTCAAGTCACTACTGCTAAAATATTACCCTCCTTTTTGAGAATGGGGGTTAAAATGCATTATTCACACTTAAATGGTTGTAATTCAATAATGCTTTGGAATATATACCCAAGTTTGGTCTTGTTTTAAAGAAAACACACAGCAGATTATTGCTGAAGTGAAAACTAAATTAAAGTATGAAAAAGTTATGGAAGTTTAAATTTACAGTAAATCAAAATTTACAGTAAATATTATATATATATGTATATATATATATATATATATATATTTATTTATTTTATTTTTTAAAATTTTATATATATATATATATATATATATATATATATATATTAGGGCTGGGAAACGATTAATCGCGATTAATCGCATCCAAAATAAAAGTTTGTGTTTACATAATATATGTGTGTGTAGTGTGTATAATTATTTTGTATATATAAATACACACATATGCATGTATATATTTAAGAAAAATGTGTTATTAATATATCAAATATTCATATTTATGTATAATTTAATTTTGTATAAATATATATAAAGTATATACATGCAAATATTTCTTAAATGTTTACATGCATGTGTGTGTATTTACATATACAAAATATTATACACACCACACACACATATATTATGTCAACACAAACTTTTATTTTGGATGCGATTAATCGTTTCCCAGCCCTAATATATATATATATTTATATATAAATATAATATATATAAAATTATTTATTTATTTATTGAGATTTAAGATTTTTTGAGGTGCACTCTTGTCATAAATTCATCAATTACTCTTCCTACATAATTTGGAACACAAAACAGGGGTAGAATATTTATTTACAAGTCTTTGACCTTTCCAACGATATACAATTTGTCATAATTAGATTAGGATTTATTTGAAATACAGTGAAGTAAATTTATGCGTCCCGGTAGCGGCTACAGCTAGAACATAAACATATCAGTCAACCTATTAGTCAGACTCACAGACTAAAAAAATGTTTAAAAAAACTGTTTGAGTGTTAATTTTAACGCTGTACCCAAAACAGTCATGTGTCGATACCAAACCCATCCGGTTCATCCATGATCAGAAAAATTAAAGCTAAATGACGTCACCGCACAGGTCAATCTGGATTTCATCACAAATCACCCATCAAATTACTCACTCTACCGCCTGTTGCAAACTTAAAACACACACACATCTTTCTAGGCTACTGTGCAGGTCTCAGTGTTAGAGAGCGGTAGCTGTTGGCCGGCAGGAAGCTGAAGCTGCGGCCGGGAGCCAGAGCCCCTTTTCCCCTTAATTCCACAATGTGTCTTCATTCATCTCAAAGAGCACATGGAAAAGCCATTGCGGGGGAAAAGCCCCTTCCTGCCGGCTCGGTCTCGGACAGACGCTGCACTCTCGCGTATTCCCTCTCCACTCGGCTAACAGGAAATAGCCCTTTATTACAAAGGGGGGACATGAGGATGAAAAACAGGGGATTTAGAAGTCTGGAGTTTTATTTGTAGACAACTTGTGTTGAGAGCAGCGAAGGGACGGAGAGGCAACCCAATCTGCCGTCCCCAGACAGGGGGGGCTAGTTTAGCGTACGCCAAATGGCCGCGGGACCACCGGCGATCCGTGAGGCGCACGCAGAGATGCCTGACAACACCGCTGAGATCAGGCCCACAAACTCCTTCAAAGAGAGGGATGCCTGAGGGGTAAAAGACAAGACTGACAAGCTAATGAGATTCACACCTTCTCATCTCCATGTGAGACTACCCAAATGAGTACAAATTATAAGAGACACACTGTGCTAGCAATGCATTCATATCTGATGCAGAGCAGTGGGAAATAATGTGTGTTTTATCTAGTCCAGAACTGTAGAATAGTCGGCTAGTCAGTTTTTGGGCAGCTAGTTGTGGCTATTTCTATTCATCATGGGTGTTGACTAGTATTGTTCATCTAGATTTAGCTTTGACGTTCTTAGCTGCAGTGATTTAAAGAGGATGAAGTTCCAGAAACACATTTATAGGTCAACTTTATAGAGAGGATTTCACCATATGAAAGGTGTGTTGTGTTTTAGTGTGCTAATTGAGTGCCGAAGTTATGACGTCACTTTGTAGGACAACTCGAATGCTAGCGGCGCATGGGTTCCCTCGATCGAAAAGCTATGCATTTTCCCCATAGACTATTGGAAAATTTGGAAAAAAATAAGATCTGTGTTCAACAAAGAGTTGTGACCCTTACACGTTTTGTCTATCAAGATGATCTTTACAAGTTAATCAAAAATGTATACATTTTGAAGCCTATGTAAAGTGTAAAAACCACAAGCAGACACAATAAAGTTAAAAAACCACAAGCAGGTTATAACTGGTGTGTTTTATGTTTTGCGAGATATAAAAGTTTCAATTCTGAGAAATAAAGTCGCAATTGCGAGATATAAAAGTTTCAATTCTGAGAAATAAAGTCGCAATTGCAAGATATAAAAGTTGCAATTCTGAGAAATAAAGTTGCAATTCTGAGAAATAAAGTTGCAATTCTGAGAAATAAAGTCGCAATTCTGAAAAATAAAGTCGCAATTCTGAGAAATAAAGTCGCAATTCTGAGAAATAAAGTCGCAATTGCAAGATATAAAAGTTGCAATTCTGAGAAATAAAGTCGCAATTGCGAGATATAAAAGTTGCAATTCTGAGAAATAAAGTTGCAATTCTGAGAAATAAAGTCACAATTGCGAGATATAAAAGTCGCAATTCTGAGAAATAAAGTCGCAATTCTGAGAAATAAAGTCGCAATTCTGAGAAATAAAGTCGCAATTGCGAGATATAAAAGTTGCAATTCTGAGAAATAAAGTTGCAATTCTGAGAAATAAAGTCGCAATTCTGAGAAATAAAGTCGCAATTCTGAGAAATAAAGTCGTAATTGTGAGATATAAAAGTTGCAATTCTGAGAAATAAAGTTGCAATTCTGAGAAATAAAGTCGCAATTCTGAGAAATAAAGTCGCAATTCTGAGAAATAAAGTCGTAATTGTGAGATATAAAAGTTGCAATTCTGAGATATAAAGTTGCAATTCTGAGAAATAAAGTCGCAATTCTGAGAAATAAAGTCGCAATTCTGAGAAATAAAGTCGTAATTGTGAGATATAAAAGTTGCAATTCTGAGAAATAAAGTTGCAATTCTGAGAAATAAAGTGATAATCTGATAATTTTTTTTTAAATCCACCTCAATTGAGCAAACAAGTTTTTTTTTTATCTGGATCTTGGCATTTCTATCAATTTCTATTTGCGATATCCCAAAATTAAAAAAAAAAATTGTGGAAACATAGCTAGTGATAAATTTACTGATGAAAATATATATTTTGACAAAATTATGAAATTAAAAGAATTTTGAGAAATATTAAGAAATTATGAGAATTAATATTTATTAATGCTTTTGAATTCTAAGAACTTAAATATTTTGTTATAATTTGGTATGTAACGGTTTGACCGCTTTTGTAAATTTGCAGATTTTATTTTGCAGATATTGCAAAATAAAAGTTCCTTTTTGTTGACTAAAACTGTAAAACAGCTAAAGGGTAAAAATGGACTAAAATAAATATTGCATGACAATTCATTCAAAGGACACTTTTTCAAAATACGAAAACCTGTAAAGCATAAAATTGTAAACTTTAGTTCTTCACAATAACTGATAAAAGCTCCACAATAACACAAAAAGACATGTACAAAGAAAGTAAATAAGCTCAACTTTGATTTAAGGTTGTCATTAAACTAAAAGAACTAGAGGGAGCCTCCAAAGACAACGAAAATGTAAAAAAGTAAGTACTTTTACAATCTGGATGAGATGACAGTGCTCATTGTTTCTGAAGCGTTTTGAACGACAACAAAGGGGCATTAAAAACTCACTCTGACATGGAGTATCGACCCAAGAACAATAACACTTCTGCAAAACATTCCTGGCCGGAAGCAGATTGCCAAGAACAGTTTTGGATGGCTGCTGTGTTTAGGTTGTACGGCCTGGCAAATTATCCAGACCGCATCGTGCCAAGGTTCAACGCTTTTCAATGATGCATGTAAATTAAAGAGCTGAAGAGGAATTCTTTAATGGTCCTCGATGTAAATATGAGACGTTACAGAGCTCCTTACTGCAGAGGTGCATCATGGGCTCCCTTTGAAACAGTCAACAGAGACATTACAGAAATGCGGTAACGTCTTACAGGCGTAAGGGGAACGTATCAAATATTGCGGTTCAGACACTTCCAGCCCGAGGAACAAGACAAAAATCTTTTTCCTTTACATGAAATATTGCACAACTAACCATAATCCCCTCTACGGAACAATGAAGTAATCATGCCTGTGCAAACGTAGCACAAAAAGCCACCGCTATATTTAAACAGAGAATGAGATTCTTCTTTCTGAAATCATCTTTAACCCACTTGTCATTCAGTATCATGTCACCAGGCAATAGATTTGCATTATTGCTTCTTTAACTTTAGACTAAGGTTACACTAAGTATTACTGTCTCATAGCCTGGTCTGAGTGAATACTCGATTCTGATTGGCTGCAGGGTGACCATTTAAAAGTGATAGAGGACACCTAGTAAAGGAGTTCTGGGGAAACTGACCGCTTACCGTTCAAAATTAATAAATAAATGCGCTAAATAAGCTATGTGTAACCATAGCAACAGGCAGTCAACGAATTCGTTTACAATTTATTGTATCAAAACAATCAACTATTTAGATGTTGTACTATGCCTAACTATGGAAGCTTGTTTCCATCACAGAATGAATGAAAAAAATAAGTAAATAATTGTGAATCTCACAATTGCGAGATATAAAGTAGCAATTGCGACTTTGTGAGATATACAAAAAAAAAAAAAAAAAAAAAATCGCAATTTTGAGAAATAAAGACCCAATTCTGAGAAATAGTCGCAATTCTGAGAAAAAAAAAAAAAAAAAAAAAAAAAAAATCGCACTTCTGAGAAATAAAGTCGCAGTTCAGAGAAAAAGTCGCAATTTTGAGATATAAAGTCGCAATTCTGAGAAATAAATTCGCAATTCTGAGAAAAAGTCGCAATTCTGAGAAAAAGTCGCAATTCTGAGAAATAAAGTCGCAATTCTGAGAAAAAGTCGCAATTCTGAGAAATAAAGTCGCAATTCTGAGAATAAAGTCGCAATTCTGAGAAAAAGTCGCAATTCTGAGAAATAAAGTCGCAATTCTGAGAAAAAGTCGCAATTCTGAGAAATAAAGTCGCAATTCTGAGAAAAAGTCGCAATTCTGAGAAATAAAGTCGCAATTCTGAGAAATAAAGTCGCAATTCTGAGAAAAAGTCGCAATTCTGAGAATAAAGTCGCAATTCTGAGAAATAAAGTCGCAATTCTGAGAATAAAGTCGCAATTCTGAGATATAAAGTCGTAATTGCGAGAAAAAAAGATTTTGAGACTTTTTCTCACAATTCTTTCTCACAATTGCGAGTTTATATCTCAAAATTCACGTAATTCTGATAAAAAAAAGTCAGAATAAGTCAGAAAAGTAAGATAAAAAGTTGCAAATACCTTTTTTTTTATTCTGTGGCGTAAACAAGCTTCCATACCTAACAGTGTGTTTTAATTATAGGTAAAAAAAAAAAAAAACGTTAACTTTCTGGCTCGTAAGTTAGCTAAACTGAAGTGTTCGACGAGCTGAGCGGACTATAAATATCTCCGGTTGCTAAATAAACCGTCAGGCGTAACCAAGGAAACCAAGTTATTGTTTGTAAAAACTTTGGATTTCGATTGTAAAACTAATTGAAATATAAACTGATGTTTTAAAAACGTGTTATTTGGGAAGTGACCATGGTATAAGCGGGTTAATGCCCTTCGTGGTGTCCACTGTCTAGGTATTAATGGACTTCGGCGGAGGCAACCGTTCACGCCTCACCATCAACCATTAATACCTGACAATGGACGCCTGGAAGAGCATTAACCCTTACGTCAGCTGTCATTAACTAGACAATAATACCAGAGTAAAACTCAATCTAATGTGATGAAACACAAAAGGCAAAACTTGACATTTTCCCACCATTTCGGTTTCTGGAAAGATATGATGGTACTTCATAAAGTGTGTTCACAAAGACTCCAAAAATCCCTTGAGAAGTCAAATTATACATTTGTTATGCATCCAAATAAAGGTCAAAAGAGTTGAAAGTCAAATGGCCATCTGGAAACAAATGATAGGAGGACAGCATGCAAAGGACACATCGCAACAGATGCAGGTGAACCAACAACACCTGGACACAATGCTGATATTCAAGACTGAACTGGAAAAAGCAAGTGAATGGAAATAAGAGTTGAGCGCAAACACTCTTCCATGGATTTTACATCATCTAAAAGGGATTGGGGATCCAATAGTCTGAGAACACTAGTGAAAATGCTTCAATTTTGCAAGTAAATACCTGCAATTGTTATAAGTTGCATAACAATTTGAGTGAAAAGTTGCATTTAAACGTGGATTTACCAAATCAGACATAGATCTGATAGTTTAGATGATTGTTCTTGTCCTGGGCAGATTCTTACCTCCTCATCAGACGTGTCGTGCTCGTACTCGTCCACCTGTGAGGAAACCTTGAGGCCGCCGTCTCTGTCCGACACACTCTCCGCTCCACCCTCCTTTCCAGCCGCTTTCTTCTTCTTCTTTTTCTCCTTTTCCTTTGAATTTTGGCCAGAACTCTGTAGAAAAAATGAAAAAAAAACATTAGTTGTTACCAAAACCTCAGCTTAAGTACTCAAATATGAATAATTGTTTTCTATAAATAGGACTACGAATAAAAAAATGTATAAATGTTTTCTATGAAACGGACTATATAAACTAGAAGTATATCAAATTAATAAACAAGTTTAAAAAAAAAAAGAGTCCCAAATCTATGGAAGCTTGTTTCCGCCACTGAATAAAAAAATAAAATAAATAATTGTGACTTTTTTTCTCACAATTCTGACTTTTTTTCTCAGAATTGCGAGTTATAAAGTCATGATTGCGTGTTATAAAGTCAGAATTGCGAGACATAAAGTCAGAATTGCGAGATATAAAGTCGCAATTCTGAGAAAAAAAGACAGAAGTGCGACTTTTTATCTCACAATTCTGACTTTTTTTTCTCACAAATGCGAGTTTACATCTCGCAATTCTGACTTTCTAACACATAATTGCAAGTTTATATGTCGAAATTCTGACATCTTTTCTCAGAATTGTGAGATATAAACTCGCAATTGCGACTTATCAGGCCAATTCTAAAGGGAAAAACTAGTTTAAATCTCACAATTCTGACTTTACATCTCGCAATTGCGACTTTATATCAAGCAATTCTGACTTTTTATCTCACAATTCTGACTTTATAACTCGCAATTCTGACTAAATAACACGCAATTGCGACTTTATATCTCGCAATTCTGACTTTTTTTCTCGCAATTGCGACTTTATATCTCGCAATCCTGACTTTATATCACGCAATTGCGACTTTGTATCAAGCAATTCTGACTTTATATCTCGCAATTCTGACTTTTTTTCGCGCAATTGCGACTTTATATCTCGCAATTCTGACTTTTTATCTCGCAATTGTGACTTTATATCACGCAATTCTGACTTAATAACTCGCAATTGTGAGAAAAAAAGTCAGAATTGTGAGATAAAAAGTCGCAATTATTTATTTTATTTTTTTATTCAGTGGCGGAAACAAGCTTCCATACATATCCGCTATTTTATAGACCATTTTAATCTGACAAAATCTAATGATCAAGATCAAAATCATTACTTTCATCAATAACTGTTCACTGTATTTTACTGTTATTAATAAATTTATACACTCGCAGTATATTCTGATTTACAGAATAACAAAAGTAGATATCCATAAATCCCTATGTAATTTTTTTTTCTCATCTAATATGTGAACACAACGAAAAAAGAATTTTGAACCTGGCTTTATCCAATACTCAGATTCGTTTTTTAAAATGTATGCAAATTAGTGCATATTTAATTAGATAATGCCTCATTTGCATATTTAAACATTAAATTTACAGAAAACTTGTCATATATTTTTTTCTCATCTTAATGTAGGTAATCAACTGGGAAAGTTTCATGGTGATCTCTCCTAGTTAAAAAAAAATTACCCTGTTCACCTGTAGTGTCTCGCCTTAAAAACAAATGCAAAAATTGTCAAAAAAAAAACGTTTTTTTGTTGTTGTTGTTGCTTTTTAAACACTCATTTCATGCTGTTGTAGAAAAACATCCTTCAGAATCAGTACCGGCCTCCTTTTTACGGCAGCTCCATGTTTCAGATATGCAGTTTATTTCACTGCGCGCACAAACTTCCTGTTGGTGATTTACACGTGTGCCGTTAACATGCAGTCGCCAGAACCTCACATCCTGCCCGAGACGCCGGGACATGGGGATGAAAGCACGTTATTTACCACAGCCCATCAGTCACCAGAAGGCCGAACGGACTGAGCGTCTCCTAACAGGGTCGAGAGGAAGAGCAGCTTTGAGCCGCCGCGTCTCCCACGAGCCCGGGACGGGGCAGGTGAGCAACCTGTGCTGATTTACGGCTCCTCGACGTCCCGCTATCTCTTGGACTGCAGAGCTAAGTGAAACACTTCCTCCCTGAAGCCCAGTTAAATCCACATCAAGACGCTCGAGCCCTGCGTTCCTGAATGCCTCGCGCAGCCCGGGGGACGGCCCATTTTTCCGCTAGCCCTGAAGATCTAAAAACAAGCTGAAACACAGATTAGGAGAGGAAGAGTTGGGGGAACGACACCGGTGCTTCTGAGTCATTAAACCGCAGGCCAAATCAGGACGTGACCTGTTGGGATAAGCAGCCGTATCGGATATTCACAACCAATTCAACATTGTGGACTTGTGTCATATTTAGCTTGTTTATTCTTCCTTGCATTGAGATTAAACGCATTAAAACAGATGTTTTCTTCGATTTTAACAAACACCACTGACGTTTGTTCATGAATCAATTCAAACTAACTCAACCTGAACCATCTGAAGTCATAAATTTGAATGTTTTAGTAAGAATACTGGATATGCTTGTAAAAATTAGCTTTGTTATAGACCATTTTGCAAGATGTAAACAACACTGGTCCAGAAGCACTTCCTGTTTCAGTTTTTTAACACTACATAAAAGCTGGGATAAAATACAACCAACAGAATATATAAAACTGAATCAAAAAAGATCTTTAAGATGTTTTCTTTACATGTGAAATAAAGAAAATAGTTACAAACTGAAACAGGAAGTGTGTCTGGACCAGTTTTGTTTACATCTTGCAAAATGGTCTATATTGATGGACTATGAAAATGATTCAATCGTATTCTTTCCTGTTGAATTAAAGGGATACTCCACTTTTTTTAGGAAATAGGCTCATTTTTAGGGTTGGGTATCGAGAATCGAGTATCGATTGGAACCGGGACTAACTTTTCGTTTTTCCCGGAATCGTTCAAAAGTTAAAATTTCGATTCCTAGTTTCGATATTCACACTCCGCCGACCAGAAGAAGAAACCGCTGAACAACACCAATGAAGAAGCGACTACCGGAAGTTTTGGCATAGTTGAACATGAGTAGCTTACGTCGGCGGTCCAAAGTGTGGCTTCACTTTTCTAAAAATATCAAAATCTCGGCAAAAACGCAGAGTATTTCCCTTTAGAAAGGAGTATTTCCCTTTAGAAAGGAGTATTTCCCTTTAGAAAGGAGTATTTACTTCAGAGAGATCGTTGGTTAGCAAGGTTAGCTAAACTTTTTTGACTCTGCCTCTTAAAAGAATCGGAATCGAGAATCGAAACAAGGAATCGGAATCGAGAATCGTTGGGAACCGGAATCGAAACAAGGAATCGGAATCAGAATCGTTCAAATTCAAACGATACACAACCCTACTCATTTTACAACGATTTTCAAATCCATTCAGCCGATTTTCTGATATTTAGAAGAGTATCAGTAATCAGACAGTTTCTGGTCTCATTGACTTCTATAGTATATTTTTTTCCTACTATAGAAGTCAATGAGACTAGAAACTGTCTGGTTACGGATATTCTTCTAAATATCAGAAAATCGGCTGAATGGATTCGAAAACGATAAAACCCAACTGTTTAACTCTGGGGGAGTGGTAAAATGAGCCTATTTCCCCAAAAAAGTGGAATATCCCTTTAATTAAAGTCGCTTTTCAGGCACTTTCGGAACAACCACAGGAAGAAACAGAGCTGAAAACGATGGAAATATGACATTATTTAGTTATACATCAGCCAGGTGCATTTAGTCAAACATGCAGAGGGACGCTTCACACGTGAAATGAACACACTCGCTTGTTACCGCAAGAGTCCGGTAATAAAAGGAGGATGTGTGGGCAGAGAGATCAGCTTTTGACAGATGATTTGACCAGATGATGTTGGAGAGGCCAGAGCTGAAGAGCTCACGGTGTGGATTCAGATTAAAAACAAGCTCAAGCTCTTCAGGACGTCTGGCGGCGCGTGGACGAACGCCAGGACAACCACAAACCCATGTGTGTGAAGATGATGCGGACCAAAGCATGACGACCAGAGATTGGGTCTCGAAAATTACAAAAAAACAACAACTCACACACACACACACACTCTCTCTCTCTCAAATAGCTTTATTGACATGGTGAATGAAAGCTTTACTCTCTCTCTCACACACACACACTCACTCACTCTCACACGCACTCGCTCTCTCTCTCTCTCTCACACACACACACACTCACACTCTGTCACACACACTATCTCTCTCATACACTCTCTCACACTCACACTCTCTCTCTCTCTCTCACACACACACACACACACTCACACTCTGTCACACACACTATCTCTCTCATACACTCTCTCACACTCACACTCTCTCTCTCTCTCTCACACACACACACACACTCACTCTCTCTCTCTCTCTCTCACACACACACACACTCACTCTCTCTCTCACACACACACACTCACTCTCACACACACTCGCTCTCTCTCTCTCTCTCACACACACACACTCTGTCACACACACTATCTCTCTCATACACTCTCTCACTCACACTCTCTCTCTCTCTCTCACACACACACACACACACTCACTCTCTCTCTCTCTCTCTCTCTCACACACACACACACATACACTCAATATTCAAGATTCAAATAGCTTTATTGGCATGGTGAAAGACATCTTTACATTGCCAAAGCATTCACTATAGAATACAAATAAGTTAATAGTTATAAAAAAAAAATAAAAATAAAGTAGTAGTTTTTATTTGTTGTTGTTTTTATGTGGAAATAAACATTGCAATAAAAAAGTTAAATCTTCTAATATTTATACACTCTCTCTCACTTTCACACACACACAGACACAATTTTATTATATATTAAATGTTATTTTAATATATTAATATATTAAATGTTAATATATAAATTTTAATATATTATATTTTATTATATTAAATTGATTAAAAGTGACAGTAAATTGTTTATAATGTTACAAAAGAATTCTATATAAAAAATTCTGAAAAAAATGCATCAGGGTTTCAACAAAAATTGAAGCAGCACAACTGTTCTCAACTTTGATAATCATAAATATTCCCCAAATCATCATATTAGAGTGATTTCTGAAGGATGATGAGACACTGAAGACTGGAGTAATGATGCTGAAAATTCAGCTTTGATCACAGAAATAAATTATTTGTGCATTATTACAATTATTAAAATATATTGCTTAAGCACTGTAATATTATTCCAATGAATGCACGAATCAGACAAAGAAACGAACACACTGACAGGCTTTTGGAGCACATCTCGCATCCGCTTCGAATCTGCACACACACATTCATTCGTTTGCACAATAATAACGTGTTTTTAATGTCTGTTGGCGGGCTGTCCCGTGTTCCTCTCCGAAGGCCTCGAGTCGCTCATTATTTCGCTCGCTTCCTCTGAACTGTGGTTGAGTTATTGAGTGAGTGAGTTACGGACGGAACAATCCGACGCCACTCATCGACATTCACGCTGATACTTAATTAGGACCGCGACTGCTCAATTAAACGCGTCCCGTCTGACCCGTCACGTGTGTCAGCGATGGAAGCGGACCAGCCGTGTCTGCAACGCGTGCTGTGTGTGGGCGTGCGTCCGAGAAGAAGCCAGTTTGAGGGTAAGATGAGCCCCTCTGGTGTTTTCCTCATCTCCCACCCCCTCACGCGAGCGCTGCTGGATCAGACACACGGCTGCAGGAACCCTCGCAGGAACCGTAACGTCTCCGGCAGCCGGCCTGGTGTGCATCAGTCAGAGTCGTGATCCGGCTCTCAGAAGAGCCTCGACAAAAGAGTGCAGGGAAAAACACAAGCCGGGGGGCGGATTAAGAAGTTGAGACAGGAACAATACGTCCCACGGCCAGACACAGATTTCAAAGCTCTCGTCGGACGCATCCGCTGGTGCGCAACACTTTGGCCCTGGAGCTCACACTGTAGGTGCTGCTGATCCTGACCAATGAGAGAAGGAAGATCTGGAGGAAACGCTCACATGTAAACGGGCCTAAAACTACACTAGTGATAGACCACGAGACCAGTCATCAGCAATGGCTGTTAAACATGAACACTTTACCTTTACCATTTGTCACCTTTACAGATGCATCAGCTCTCTCTGGAAGTCTGGTCAATGCACAATAGAGCCCGACCGATAAACGATTTTGAAGGCCGGGCCCGATAACGATACAAATATTTCTTGGTTTTAAAATCCGATATTCCGATACATCGGCCGATATTTTTATTTATTCATTTTTTTTCCAGAAACGCGCAACAAAACATTAACAGATTTCCCTAACATTAGTTGTTTGTAGTTATTTATGAGTTTTAACTAAAATAACATGATAATGCATTGTAAAGAAACGTTTCTTTTACTGTCACAACAGAACAGTGGAACATCAAAATATATTAAAGCTCTGATAAACAAAATAATGATTAGTCCCTACATTGCCTTATAAGCTAGCCTCGCGAGACCATCCTGATCTCGCGAGCTTTCAAGGTTTCACTCGCAGATCAGTCTGGACACTCTCCGTTAAAGAAAATTTGGGAGCAGTTCACCAAACGAACGTCCAATCAGCGTTGGCTTTGAGGCGGGTTGAGGTGTGACGCAACGAGAAGCGCGACAGTTCAGTCTAAAGAACATGACGGCTTCAGCGGATGAAACTAGCATCAGCGTGGCTATCGAGCAAGTTTTATCGGAATTACAGAGTATTTCTTCACTGAAAGAAGAGCAAAACACTGCTCTGGAGGCTTTTCTCAGAGGAAAAGATGTTTTTGCTCTTCTCCCGACTGGTTTCGGCAAGAGTTACGGTGCGTCATATGCTTCGTTGATCTGATTGGTTGATTTGGCCCGTCTACCACCAACATAGGCCAATCAGCTAACCACTATTTTCGCCCCTTACCAAAACTACTTCAACGGAAGGTTTCCAGATGGATATGCGGAGCAAATCCATCTGGCGGAGTCAGGTTACTTATAAGCTACCTGCAACTGGATGTGTGGCGCGTTATACACGAGTGTTGCCGACAGGGACGGTGTAGAGTGCCCTCTGGTGGACAAACTATACAACTCCAACACTCATGACATGGGTGAAGCGTGTTTCGTCTGTTTTTATTTTCATTTTTTAGATATTCATTTATTGGCCATTATAACTGCCGATACCAATAGTTTGGAAAATGGCTAATATCTACCGATAATATCGGCCTGCCGATAAATCGGTCTGGCTCTATGGGCTCTATGCAAAACTGCACTACTTCCTGAACTTCAGCCAGCTCCTTGTTTCCTGTCTATCATTATTGGACAATTTGATTAATTCAGGTGTGCTTGACCTCAGTAGTCACGGCAACAATAATCAAACACACCTGAATTAATCAATGTGTCCAATAATGACAGACAGGAAACCAGAAGCTGGCTAAAGTTCAGGAAGTAGTGGAGCTGTGTGCATAGAGCCTATTAGAAAGTTCAAGGTGGTGATGGCGCAGTGGATGAGACACATGCCTTTGGTGTGAGAGACCCGGGTTCGAATCCACTGTGAGACATCAATGTGTCCCTGAGCATGACACTTAACCCCTAGTTGCTCCGCTTTGGATAAAAGGGTCAGCTAAATGAATAAATGTAAATATAACGTTCAATGTAACTATTATCCCCAAGGGGCAATTTAAATTAAGGCCAGGAGTAACAAATAGTGGTCAACCGATATATCAGCTGTTATATCGTGTTAATACAAAACGTGTTAATAAAGCATAACCTGAAACTGGAGTTCTCTAGGGGAGTGATGTCATCATAGACCTGCAGTGGTGATTGACAGCTGTTGAGTTCAGCATTTTCACTGCTATGGATAAATATTGACTTTCATCTGTGCCAGACACCTGCCATTTACCAAGATCACATGTTTCTCTGTCTATGACTCCAACTCATCAACTCACACAGAAGGACAGCTCGACATCCACTTCCTTCTCTCAGACGTCCACTAATGCAGAAGCAGTGACGCAGCATTAGGGGGCGCTAGAGAGTAAGGATCATGTCTTCCCTCAATGAACTGAAGTATATACAGCAGCCCAAAATATTTGGATAATTAAACATGTTTCAATGTAATTGCATTAGATAATAAAGCATCAAATCAAGCGTCAGTATCTGAGCTCAAAAGCAGCATCGCTTTTCTTACCTCAGGTCCGACATCTACCGAGTGTAAAATACATTTCTCTTCATTTTCACAACACTATGTTTTATCAAATCGAAAAATGATATTTTATTTAAAAAAAAAACACATTTTTAGAAATGTCTTCTGTGAGCGCTTGACTGAATCCTGTTAATGCTCTAAATGAAAACGGGTAAATAAAATACCTAATTATCTAAATAAATCAACCTTTATATGCTTGAACTATTTTTTAATTTTTTTTTATTATCCCTCATTGTCTAGCTTGTTGTCTAGTAAATGGACAAAACAATTTTTCAAATAAGCCAAAATATCTAAAAAAAATAAATAAATTAATTAAAAAATAAAATAGTATTATAAAATTTAAAATTTAAATAAATTTAAAATTAAAATAAAATTTAATTTGTTCCCTCAGTCTTGGAAAACCGGGATAGTGGATTTAAAGTGTATGAATTCATTTTAAAGGTGATTTGATGACGTGGAAAAGTCTTGGAAAATGTTATAATGGATACGATATTGTTTTCAATATTTTATAAGACAATAGAAATAGCTTTTTGTGCATAAAAAAGTATCATTTAAATCACAGAAAACTGAAAATATGTAAATGCAATGGGTCATTAAAAGTGTGAACCCTGTAACACATTCAATATTTTAATTTAAATTAATTTGCTGTAATAACAGCTGCTTTTCAGAAGCAAAAAAAACAACAGCTAGAAGTATCTTGGATCACGTTGGAGGCTTTGATTGATGAAAAAGAAGGCTTTGACATCAAAAAAATAGAGAAGCAAAGTTCTAGACAATGTTTAAAAGTTGTATTTTTAGCACTTCTCGTGTTCATGCCTCCATATAATTAATTGCTTTTTAAATATTTAGATAAAAGCATCTGCTGAATGAATAAATGCAAATATTAGCGTGGTTTACGCAAGCTGCTTTGATATCGCGTTACACAATGCAATGACATGCACACATTTGTCTGACTGAAGTGTCCAAATATTCTTTGGAGTCACTGTACTTTATTCCAAAACACTGTCTGGAAATGTGACACTCCATATGACAGAAAGTCAGCTGAATGCAATACATTTGGCAATAACAAATACAGTCCTAATGGAGATCCCATCTGTATAACGTAGTAAAGCACAGACTTTCATGCACACCAAGTCTGATCATGCAAATAACGCCTACAGTCACCATAATATTCCCTCAGTCTGTTTTCTGCACTGACCTCTTTAACGTTTTTTGGGAAGACATGGATGAATCCACATGTATATCTGACAGAGTCTGGTTTCTAGAAGTCCATAACTTACTGATAAACTGTTTTTAAAGCAATAGTTCACCCGAAAATGAAAATGATCTGGTAGCACTTTATTTTCGAGTCCTGTTCCCCATGTACTGTATAGTTATTACAATAACTGGGTAATATCTAGGTACTAACCCTGAATCTAAACCTAACCCATGTAATTATTTTATATTACCCAGTCCTTTCTTATGCAAGTACACAAGTCCAAGTACTGTAAAATAAAGTGAAACCAATCATTTTCATTTTTGGGGAACTATTCCTTTAAAACAGGTAACAAGTATATATATATATATATATATATATATATATATATATATATATATGAAGAGTTCAGATGCAAAAGCCTCTAAGTGCCATTTGAAATTTTCTTCTAGAATGATCATTTTTATCAAGCTTGTATATTTAAATTCAATAATTTCACTTAAATTGCAATGAAGATTACCTATTAATTGACATTCAAGTGAAATTACTGAACTTGAATATATAAGCTTGATAAAAATGATCATTTTAGAAGAAAATTTCAAATGGCACTTAGAGGCTTTTGCATCTGAACTCTTCATATATATATATATATATATATATATATATATAGATAGATAGATAGATAGATAGATAGATAGATAGATAGATAGATAGATAGATAGATAGATAGATAGATAGATAGATAGATAGATAGATAGATAGATAGATAGCTTTATTTTTTAAACAGTGGTTCAATGAAAAATAGTATGTCTTTAAATTAATTAAATTACAATTAAACGTTTCACAAGGATTAAACAAATCTGCTAATGCTGTAAACTATGGACTACGTACAAGTCTGATATTATGGGTAATGGGATTATATGCACAAGCCTAAAAATGAACTACAAAACAAGTATTGTGATTTAAAAGGCCCATTAAGGAGTCTTTCAATTAACTCTTGATACAAAACACGATTTTATACCATCACACATCAAAGTTCTGTACACTATCATTGATGAGAACTTTTTTTGGAGGATTTCAGCTCTTAAAGGCAACAGAGATGCAACTTTAAATTGCAGGGGACCAGAAATAAATACATTTTCAGTGTCTACATGACGGTTCACATTACCTGAGGTTTGGTCACATCTTTGGCAGACAGCCGATCGTCTCCATCGCCGCTGGCGGCTTTATCTTCCTCGACATCAGAGCTCTTTTCTTCATCACCGTCCTCCTCTTCCTCATCATCTCCCTCCTCATCTTCATCATCACTGTCACTGCCTGATTCTTCAAGCCCGGAGAAGACGCTCTCCTCACTGTCTGACAGATCAGCCTGATCTTCATCACCATCATCTAGATGACCATCTTTACCGCCATCCTTATCAAAGATGGGGAGCTGAGAAAAAAACATGGAAAAGTTTCAGTGTGAGCAAGAAAGCTTTAGCAGACCATCACACATTTACTGTATAACCACATTCACATACACCTAATTTTACATTTGTAATGAAAACCATACATGGATCAAAAGGTTTTCAATGACATGGGAAATAGATATTCAGTCATAGCTTCCAAACTACACTATTGTTAATATAATATAACATCAAATATTACACCGTAGTAGGAAGTAGAAATAAACAGTAGAGTCAAACTAAAATAGATAGCGTTAAACGTACTCCGTAAAGTGTCTATTGGAAGTCATTATTAAATGTATTATTATTGTCAATTGTATTATTTACTTCAGTTACATTAGAACGATGCAATTGAATCTCGCGCTACATAAACACGCGTGTTATCATATAACGCGTCATATATAACAACTGTCTGACTGCTTTAAAACAACATCAATATAACATCAAACCATACCTGGTCGTCTTCATTCTCCTCTAAGTTTCTTTTTTTATTCTTTAATTTAGTCATGGTGCCGCTGTGAGTTGGACGCATGCTGAAACTGCGACCATGCGGGTAAGCGATGACGTCAAAGGTCAAACGATAACGCGTTCGGTTTGTTTCTCATTCCTTTTACATAAAACTTTTTAAAATATCTTTAGTTTTGTATTTCCTTCCAACTTGTGTGTTTTTTTTAATAAAATGCTTTCGATTTGATTGCGTTTAATTATAATCATATCTGAGGCAAAGGTTAAAGTTCACCATTGACCACGTGACACTTAAAACCTTTAATTTGTCAAATTAATTATTTTTAGTGCGTTAAAAATAATATAAAGAGAAGTATATTTGTTTTTCTTTATGCGCTCAGTATTTATTTATTTTCTAAATTAGTGTGATATTTTAATCAGGCGTCGCAACTGCGTCATCATAGCGCGACGCTTCTCAGCGCTCCTTGTTTTCTACGCAGTTTCGTCGCGATGTGGATTTAATGGAAATTTCCACTCCTTCTGAACCATCATAAACACCTATTCAGATTAAATTATGTTAAATATTGCTCTTTAAACGGGATCCGGACACTCTGAGGGGGGAAGATACTCAAATTCGTGTATTTAAAGACCGCAGTCTGTGTTCGTTCAGCAACACTTAGTTTGTGACTCTGTTGTTCTTCATCAGTGACTCATTATAGAGGTTTAATCGTCGTCTGAAATCATCACTAAACTGTCTCTAATGGAGTATCACAGTGTGGGCCCTGGAGGGGTGATTGTCTCGGGTAACAACGTACCTGCGTTTCTGACGAAACTCTGGACGCTGGTGGAGGATCCGGACACAGACCCGTTAATCTGCTGGAGTCCTGTGAGTTCTGGTTTGGGGTTTGGGGAAGGTATACAGCTCTGGATTATAGTTAGATTCTTTTGAAATGAGCACATTTAGGCCTAAACATGTACGTCTTAAAATATCCTCTGATATGGTGCCGCAGGATCCTGATTTTAACTGTAGTTTTGGCTTCTATTTATAAATGGCCCTGATGGGCTAAAGGGGGCTGAGACAGTTTACAGATCCGTCTTTTAGTTCAGATTCAATCGCCACGAGTCAGTTTAGACTCTTAACAGGTGTAAAGCATTGATTTATTTGTATTTTTATCCTGTCTAAATCTGGAGTATTATAAGTGGATTTGCCTGGTGCTTCTGCTTCTGTCAGGACAGACTACAGATCTTTACGTCAGCGTTTTAATCTCAGAATCTTTTGACATTTTGTAAATCTATCATTAATTTGTTTATTAACTAAACTCTTAGGCCTGGTTTCACAGACATGGCTTAGAGTAAGCCAGTAGGCCCTAGTTTGTTTAGAAGATTTAAGTAGCTTTTATAAATGTAATATTATTATTAGTGAGCATCTTGAGACAAAACAACAGCAATGACATATTTTAAAGATATGTCAGTGCAAGATATGTTAGTTTTAAGATCTCTTTATGCACTTTTTGAAGGATTAAATTGGTAGTTGTCAATGGAGGGACAGAAATCTGTCCAGTAACCAGTAAGA
Organism: Cyprinella venusta; assembly: GCA_038021265.1. NCBI lineage: Eukaryota > Metazoa > Chordata > Actinopteri > Cypriniformes > Leuciscidae > Cyprinella > Cyprinella venusta. Next base: position 29,394,484 of record CM075878.1, on the reverse strand, counting down.
AAAAAGTCTTACTGGTTTGGAACAACATGAGGGCGAGTAATTAATGACAGTTTATTCATTTTTGGGTGAACTATCCTGTCTGTGAAACCGGGAGCCACTGTTTTAATCATTTCTGATGTGTTTTCAGAACGGCACCAGCTTTCATGTGTTCGACCAAGGAAGGTTTTCCAAAGAGGTTTTGCCGAAATACTTTAAGCACAACAACATGGCCAGTTTTGTTCGCCAGCTCAATATGTGTAAGTATACGAGCAGCCCGACAACACAATTATGATTATGTCATAATGCTTTGCAGCTTTGATTTTTTTTTTTTGTGTAAAATAATTAGTTTTACATCCTGAATGTTTAGAATAAATGTTTAGGTTGATATAAACACTCAACTTTTGCGTGCAGTCAACATGAAAGGTTTTGATTTGTTATATGTTCAAAGTCAATATATTAAATCACTCAATGAACTACATCTCCTGGGAAGCGAAACAACGAGGAAGATCCACTGCTCGTGTGTGTGCAGTCTGGTACAAAACACGTAACTAACGTTACGATTATAACGTAAGACTATAGAAACAATGACAGACATTAGCCTCAGTAAAGTTAGCTTCATTCATTGAGAGAAAATGTGCGCCTTTGGGGTTTGTAGTCTTTGTAATTACGTATTTTCACAGTCTTATACCTCAACGGTTTTAAAACTGTGACTTTCTTTACTTTAAAATGCATCTTTTAAATTGACAAACATCATATGTGTAATTCAGGGCACTATTCAATCGACATCAAAATATTTGTTGTCTCTCGCCATTGACTACCATACAATATTTTTCCGAAATAAGGTCCCATTAGGAGGGACTTAGGCTCTCTATAGTGAGGAGATGTTTGCTGTATTTGACAAAAAAAAAAATGTTTTAACCTTTAAAACCGCTTTGACATCCCTTAGAGCACCTTTAAGACACTATTTCAGATTATGGGGAAAATATTGTGGATGTAGTTTTACCACAATAGGGTGGTTTTGTGTACACACCGCAGACACACACATATGTTCAAAAACAAAATACATTTTGTTTAGGTCCCTTTCAATATAACAAAATTTGTGCTTACAACACACATTAATGTCTTTCTTGTAGATGGTTTTCGTAAAGTTGTCCACATCGAACAGGGAGGGCTGGTGAAACCGGAGAAGGACGACACAGAATTCCAGCATCCGTATTTCATCCGCGGACAGGAGAATCTGCTGGAGAACATCAAGAGGAAGGTTACAACGGTAAGTTGTACATCTGAACCTCTTCGATATGAGAATATTTGAGCAGCATGGTCTCCAGGTTTTTATAATTAGTTGGTATTTTGGAGGGTTTTTTTTAATCCAAAGCAGCTTACAGTCAGGCTGAAGATCATTTAGGACACAGTTCTGATGTCAGACCTGTAATGCGGTATTAATTGGTCTGGGTTTTTGGGGAGTCCCTGCTGCTCGTGTTTCACTTTTAAATGAATATTTACCAGAATTATATTCTCCCACAGGGAAAACCTTAATAAAGTTGGATTACAAATGAGCGTTTCTTACTGAGCAAAGGCTTTTCCAACATTACGTGTAGTTTGTAATGTAGATGTGCAGCTGGCAGAGAAGGCTCTCTTCTGTGGTTTTCATAATTTGACTGATGTTTTTGCCATTTTCTAGTTTTTAATAAAGGTTTTTCAATCTAGGGTCCAGAATTATTTTCAAAATGTTTCAAATGTTGTTTTTTTAGACGTCAAATTTAACATGTTATCTTAAAACATATTTTATGGAGTAAATTAAATATGTTAAATAAATAAAAATAAATTAAATAAATAAAAATAAAAAGCATTATTAAATTTATTTTTTTTTCAAATGAACTAAATTTTATTTATAAACACTGGTCAGAAATCATTGGATTCATCATTGGACAAATCTGCATATAGTTGTCTGTATGATATAAAATAATAACTTCTATCATCACATAATGTCTTTGCACATGAAGCTATGTAGCTGCCTTTGGACTCTCATTGTTTTTGTCCAGATCCTTTCCATTTAAACAAACAAACAAACAAATGGTCTTCGTTTCCTGTTTACACTTCTGGGTCTATACGACCCCAACAATTGATTGAGTAATTGTACAAAAAATATAAATTTTTAATCATACAAATAATCTATATTTTTTTTGTTTACTTCTCATATATTCATTAATGCTGTATTTTTGGGGATATAAAGTTCTTTAGTATCCATATACCACAAATTTCCTCAACTGCTTGCATATGAAATATTATTTTTTTTATGATGCATTGCATTTATGCTCTAGTACTAGGCCTTCATTTCTGTCTAAAAATGTTCAGAATTTTTTTTTTTTTGACACATGAAGAAAATATATTTAGTTTTTTTTTTCACATTTCCCATTCATTTCAATGTGGGGTCATATTGACCCTGAAGACCAGAAGTGTAAACATTTTTTATACATACCTTCAGAACAACTGAATCAAGTCCAGTTTTTTGTGTGTGTATAGATAGATAATTTATGAAAAGTCACAAAATCTTATTCCAACCTTTTTTTTTTTTTTTTAGTAAAAGTCGATTGGGGTCGTATAGACCTGATTTAGGGTTAAAATAGTGAAAAATATGTAAATAATAAATAATATATAAATAATATAATAAATAATATAAATAATATTTATGAAAAAATATGTAAAAAAAATATGTAATAATATTTTTATAAGCTATAGTTTAAATAGTTGCTGTTTAGCCCTGTACTAACTATGTCATATATACTGTAGATACTGTATTATACTATTACTGAAGGAATATAGAATATAAGAGTACATCAAGTTTAGATGTTAAATGAAATTTTCTGTTATGAAATCTGAAGCTCATTTCACAAAATCAGATATTTAAAAAAAACACTCCAATTCTGTTTGGAAAATTGCAGTTTGGATTTTTCCAGTTCTGGTGATGGGTAGCCAGATCAAGCGAAAGTGTGTTTGCTCGCGATGGTTTCCATGTGCTCTCCTGGGTTTCCTGTTGGCTCGGTGACAGATTGTGATAATCAGCAGGTCTGAGAGGAAGCCAGCTGGAGACGTGTGGATTAGAGGCCCGAGGTTCTGGGGCACTTAATCTGGCGTCACACTGATGCTCGATCGCCGGCACTTTCCAACCCGCCGGATTTATAGTCTTTCCCCTCCCGATCTGTCCAAATGTCCAGCTCAGGGCGGAAATCAAACCGTTAGCACATGCTTTCCACTACGTGAGGGTTCACAAACGGGTCATGACGGACTCCTCTCACCCCTCCAATCACACGCAGTGCATGTCTCCATCTTTGACATTTTCATTGTGTCCATCTGCAGGTGTCGAATATTAAACACGAGGACATCAAGTACAACTCTGACGACGTGTCTAAAATGATCACAGATGTCCAGCTCATGAAGGGCAAGCAGGAGTCCATGGACTCCAAAATCAGCACCCTCAAACAGTAAGTCACGCACACTACCGGTCTGAAGTTTTTTTTTATGTTTATGTTTTTGAAAAAGTCTATTCTGCTCACCAAGACTGCATTTATTTGATCAAACATACTGTAAAAACAGTCATTCGGTGAACTATTAAAAAAGTATTAAAGGAGTAGTTCACTTTTGAAAAACTTTTGCTGATAATTTACTCACCACCATGTCATCCAAGATGTCCACGTCTTTCTTTCTTCAGTCGAAAAGAAATGAAGGTTTTTGATGAAAACATTCCAGGATTTTTCTCAATATAATGGACTTCAATGGGGACCAAACGGTTCAAGGTCCAAAAGACAGTTTCAGTGCGAATTACAAACTGTTCAAAGGGCTTTAAACGATTCCAGACGATGAATAAGGGTCTTATCAAGCGAAACGATCGCTCATTTCAAAAATAAATAAATAAAAAAGTTTAAGTTTTATAAGCTCAAATGTGACAGCAAAGACATTTATAATGTTACAAAAGATTCTATTTCAAATGAATGCTGTGCTTTTTTAAACTTTCTATTCATCAATGAATCCTGAAAAAATCTTGAATCAGCATAGTGTAATTATTTCTGAAGGATCATGTGACACTGATCACACTAATAAAGTACAGTTTACAATATTCAAATAGAAAACAATATTCCTGTTTTTATTGTATTTTTCATCAAATAAATAATTGTTACTTTTTTGGGTTTTTTTTAAAAACTAAAAAATCTAAATTATTTCAAACTTTTAAAAAGTAGAATAGGTTTGGCCAAAACACATAATCTCCACTTCCTCATTCTCTTCTGGTTTAGTTTAGCATCTAACTGACTTTAAAGGGATAGTTCACACCCAAAAAAATAAAATTGTTTTCATTATTCTTCTGCTGAAAACAAAAGATGATGTCAGAAATGTCATAAACCAGACAGTTTACAGTATCCATTGACTTCCATGGTACTTTTTTCCATACTATGGAAGTCAATGGGGTCCATCAGCTGTTTGCAAACCCATATTCTTCAAAATATCATCTTTTGTGTTCAGCAGAAGACAGAAACTCAACTTGAGGGTGAGTAAATGATGCCAGATTTGTATTTTTTCGTGTGAACTGTCTCTTTAATGAAGTCCGTGTTTGACTGCTTGTTGTCAGCCAAGCGGTTAGCGCTCATCCAGTGTTACGCCAGGTTGACATCAGTAGCTGTTCAAAGTGTAACGCTTGGGACGTGAATGAGGGTTAATCTCTGCCGGGTTTGTGCTTCATTAATGCTTCACCTTTTTCAACCCTGTTAGTCACGGCTCGGAAACGGGCAGGCGTCCTCGCGCCAGTGTGACGTGGCTCGGCAGCTGCTCTGAGCTTTTCCAAAGGCATTTTGTCCCTCTCGCAGCTGGACGGGTCTCTAGGGTTTTGGTCACGTGTTTATGTGGTCAGCTGATACACACAGGCTGAATATTACTGATGATGTCAGCATGAAAGCATCACCCCTGCAATAATGAGTCCTCTGAATTGGTTACGAATTTCTGAAATCATCTTTAAAAATTTAAATAAATTAACGTCAGGCTATTTCATGTTGCAGGACCTTAATGAGTATGTTTTTTTAAAAAAAAAAAATGTTAATTGATTGTTAATGTCAAATTAAAGAAATTTAAAGGAATGCTATGTTAAAAAATATTAAAATATTTATAATTAATTAATTATTAATGATATAATTAATTAGTAATATTTATAATTAATATATTAATTAATTAACATATTGTGTGTGTATATATTATTAATATATTTATATTTTTTATTTTTATTTTTTGTGCTTAGAAAACAAAATAACATTCAATTTATTAGAAAAATTCCTGGAAAATGTTAATTGGTGCAGTCTATTTTAAAATATTTAATTAATTTTAACAAATAACTTTGTTTGTTTTTAATTAAATGAGTGATTCAATGACTCTTCTAAAGACTTCACTTGTTTCAGTACTTGATGAATCAGTATTTTAAAGCGAATAAGTTGAACAAATGATTCGATGACTTGTTGGCAACGACTCGTTTAATGATGTAACTGATGCAATCTTGATTTGAAGCGTCAAGTTACTTTCAAAAGGTGTTTTACTCTATTTTGATCGCTAGCATAGACATCAGTGTTTTTAAATCCAAACTAAACTTTTATCACAGTACTTATGTGACAATCTGAATGTTTGTAAAACAGAAATGCTTTGTTAAGCTGTTTCATATCTATATATGATAAGTGCAGATCTGAATGTTCCAGTGTGATTTTGTCAATGGTTTAATAGACACTGTCATTTAGGAGTAAGATCACATGGGTGTTTGAATGAAGATTGCGTTCTATAATGATTAATCGTGCAGCTCTATTCATAAATCAAGTTATATAGCATTCATTATGTGTTTATTGCTAAATTCAATTATTTCCGGATTTTGAAATCTATTTTTTTTTTATTAATTTTAATTTTAAAATTACTCATGATTAACTTTGAAAATATATATTTTTATTTCTATTCTTTTTTTCGGGGGAAAGTCTGTTTTGGTGTGCATGAGGTTTTGAGGGAAATTGTCTTTCTGAGTAAATGGAGAGAGGTCTAAATCCTCCTGTTACAGGAATCCACACCTGCCCCTGTAAACCCCCGTCCCATCTGCTGAGGGGTGAGCGGGGGGCAGGACACATGATCGGAGGAGGGACTCTTCCTGCACGCTGCTGTTTTACAGTCCTCTCGTAATCTCCATATAAGAGACCCGTCCGCAGGGAGTCCACGGCCCTCTGATGTCACATCACCTGTGCCTCACATTCACACTGAAAAAATCAATTAGATTCACTTTGAAAGCATTTTCACTCAGAAATTCGCTCCCAAATTTCACTAATAATATGCAAGTAACTGCAAGCAACATGTTGAAATAAATGTGAAATTTTGTAGCAAAAAAACTGAAATTGAATTTTCTTACACTCAAACACAGCTTGTACCATTTACATAATATATCTACTTTTTATATTTATAGTTTACTGAGGCATTGTTCAGTTATTTTATAATGTATTTTATAGATTTACTATATCATGAGATGTATAAATATTTATATTTAGCATTTGTATATTCCTATTTGCACTATTTATAATTTGACCAATACTAAATATATACATTTTGGAGGTCGATGAAGTGAATAAATGAAGTTTTAGGACTTTAACACTTTAAATATAGTTTAGTTATTGATTCTTGTATTTTTCACTTTTTTTGTTTTTGCCATGAATATAGCTGTGTTATCTGGTATTTTTCTAAATAATAAACCACAAAACAAAACATATGAAGAGTTCAGATGGAAAAGCCTCTAAGTGCCATTTGAAATTTTCTTCTAAAATGATCATTTTTATCAATCTTGTATATTTAAGAATAGTAATTTGACTTAAATGGCAATGAAGATTACCTATTAATTGTCATTTAAGTGAAATTACTGAACTTAAATATACAAGCTTGATAAAAATGGTCATTTTAGAAGAAAATTTCAAATGGCAATTAGAGGTTTTTGCATCTGAACTCTTCATATATAGGTGTAAAATTTCCTATATTTTGCGCTTCCTTATTAGATCAACGCTGCTGTGCTGATTGAAGGACCGTACATGGACCATAGGTTTCTATTTTTAGATTTTTTGTCATTAAAAGAAGGAATGTGTTCATTTCAAATGTCCCCTTTATCCATAGGAGTTCTCTGGTTTTGTTATCAGTATCAGTTAGTTCTCCGTATTAGCCTGTGCTTTCGTTCCTCTATGCTGGTCCGTGTGTCTGTGGTGATATTGGACTCGTGAGCGCTCTTAAAATGGCATTTAATCAGTGTCAGGGGAGCTTAAGAGAAGCAGGCCTTACTCAATCACCCTAGAGAAACACCAGTCAGTGACAACATAGATTAGTGCTCTCGTTCGCTGTGAATGAAACATCAGAACATGAATGAAAAATTCACATTTTAACTGTAAAACTTGATTAAATCTTGTCTGTGTCCCGCAGTGAGAATGAGGCGCTCTGGAGGGAAGTTGCCAGTCTGAGACAGAAACACTCTCAACAGCAGAAAGTCGTCAATAAGGTAAACTCAGATGAACTTTCTCCTGCTTTCAGAGTGACGCATACCTTCCTTCCTCAAACTATTTCAACCTTCTGCTTTTGGAGTTTACTCCAGCCTCGCAGGCAACCTTTAACAATTAAACATGAAATGCCATACGCATAATGACAAATTAAGGTGTGAAAATGCCAATGGTTTGGTTGTCTATTTGTGTGCCTTATAGTCTTATATTCTCAATATGTAAATATTTAAATGCATGTCAAGCTGTGATCCTTTGTTTCTGCAGCTCATTCAGTTCCTGATCACTCTCGCACGGTCCAACAGAGTCCTGGGAGTGAAACGAAAGATGCAAGTCCACCTCAGATTAAAACACTCAGACTGATCCACATTTATATCTGTCACTGTCTTCCTACTTAAAGAGGACCTATTAAGCTTTTTTTTACATTTTCAACCTCTTTTAGTGTGTAATGTTGCTGTTTGAGCTTGAAAAAGGTCACTTCAAAGGTAATTATTACTTATATCAGTGTGACACTGTGTTACATTGAGCACGTCACAATATTCAATGTATTATATATTTCACAATATTCAAATAATTCCCATCTAAGGCTTATGCTGTAAAGTGGACAAGGCCTGGTTAAGTTAGTTCGTAGCTTGAAACTTAAGGTAATGATAAGGGGCGTAACATTTCCAAAGTATGTTTGAAGTGGTGGACCAATCACAGCGCACTGGTCCAGCTGACCAATCAGAGCACAGTAAGGAGGGGCTTCAACAGACTGGGAAGAAAGGAGCTGCAACAATGGAGAATATGGGGGAAATAATGTGTTTTTACACATTTAAGCATTTAGAGACCAAAAACAAAATCAAGACTTTGAAAAAGGGCATAATAGGTTCTCTTTACCTGTAGTATTGCAGTATGTGAAATGTTTTAATTTTGAGGTATTCACCCATTGTCTCTTGCCTCTTTATTTTTGGGGGGATTTTTCTTTCTCTTTCTTTCTTTCTCTTTTTTCTGTTTGGTCACAGGCCGCTGATGTTGAACGATGGCAGCTCCACACACTCTATGCCCAAATACTCTCGGCAGTACTCGCTCGAGTCGTCTCCTGCCATCTCTGTGAGTCCTGCACGCTTCTGTCTCAAATCGGGAGCTGAATGCACCAATGATGACTGTATTTGTTAAGTGTAATGTGTGTTTTCTTGTCTCCAGCCCTCCAGCACAGCTTTCACAGGAACGGGTGTTTACAGCTCAGAATCGCCTGTGAAGACCGGGCCAATCATCTCTGACATCACTGAACTGGCGCAGTCCAACCCTGTGGCCACGGAGGAGTGGATTGAAGATAGGCAAGTTTGAGATTCTCTTATCGAGGCAATTAGTTAATCTCGCCAAACTGGTTAAGAAATTTTATTTTAAACATATATATACACTACCAGTCAAGTTTTAGATCGGTAAGATTTTTTATGTTTTTAAAAGAAGTCTCTTCTGCTCACCAAGGCTGCAATTATTTGATAAAAAATACAACAACAAAAAAACAGTAATATTATTACAATTTAAAACAGAGGTTTTCTATGTGAATATATAGTGAAGTGTAATTTATTCCTGTGTTCAAAGCTGAATTTACAGCATCATTACTCCAGTCTTCAGTGTCACATGACACTGAAATTATTAATATGAAGAAATTATATTAGAAATTATTAATATATTATACCTAAAGAAATTATAATATATTATACCTAAAGAAATTATTAATATGATGCTCAAGAAACGTTTCTGATTATTATCCATGTTGAAAACAGTTTTTTACGTTTTTATTTCAGGATTCTTTGATGAATAGAAAGTTCAAAAGAACAGAATTGATCTGAAATGGAAAGCTTTTGTAACATTAATCACTGCCATTCAAAAGTTTGGGGTCAGGAAGAATTTATTTTTTATTTTGGAATACTTTTATTCATCTAGGATGAGTTAAATTGATCAAAAGTTACAGTAAAGACATTTATAATGTTAGAACAGATTATATTTTAAATAAATGCCGTTCTTTTGAACTTTCTGTTCATCGTAGAATTTTGGGGGAAAAAATGGTACACGACTGTTTTCAACATTGAAAATAATAATATTTGTATTTTGAGCATAAAATCAGCATATTAGAATGATTTCTGAAGGATCATGTGACACTGAAAACTGATGTGTGATCAGCAACGGTAATGATGTTGGAAATTCAGCTTTCAAATTACATTTTAAAATATATTAAAATAGAAAACAGTCATTTTAAATTGTCATAATATTTCACAATATTACTGTTTGTCATTTTTTTTCATCAAATATCTTCATTTAAAACATGAAAATTCAGCTTTCAAATTACATTTTAAAATATTTTAAATTGCCATAATATTTTGTTACGATGCAGCTTTGTAGCCGTGTCGCAGCCGTAGCGTGACACAGACAACTGTTAACTAGTTTAGCACTAAATAATTTAACAAAAATCAATATGGGACACAAGAGAAACAGTCATTTGTCCTGGTGCCGTGACTGCTTTGAAAGTCTCATTGCTATTATTAAAACAAATCTCCTTTTTCAACACAGAACAAGCCCATTGGTTCATATCAAGGAGGAGCCGTCTAGCCCCGCCCACAGTCCTGAGGTGGAGGAGGTGTGTCCTGTTGAAGTGGAAGTGGGGGCGGGATTGGGTGTACCGGTGGACACGCCCCTTTCCCCCACAACCTTCATCAATTCCATCCTTCAGGAGAACAACGAGCCCGTCAGCGCCCCGACCCCGCCTCCCAACGAGCAGAAGTGTTTGAGTGTGGCCTGCTTCGACAAGTGAGCTTCATCTACATGTTTACATCTGCTTAGAAGAAACACACCACTGCTGCTCAGTTTGAGTCGATAGACTTCTCTTGCTGAGTACCAGTCTGTTCCCCTAGCCTGCTTTCTTAGTGTGATGCTATAATGGCTTCAATAATAAGAATTCGTTATATTTCTGGGTACTCAAAGCGCTTTTACATGGAAGGGGGATCTCCTTCAGCTGGGATTGATCTCTCAAAAGTGAAAGTTCTGTCATTCGCTCGCCTTCATGTTGCTTCTGTGGAGCACAAAGAAGTTGCTGTCTTCAGTAATGTCAAAGTGGATGGTGGCCTCTTTTATGGCACTTTCATAATACATGTGAGAGTCGGACGTTTGTTGGCAGTTTCTCCTTTTCTCCATTCTTCTGCAGTGACTTCTTTTTTCCGACTGCATGCAAACAACAATCCTCACATTTATCATAAACTTGATCATGTAAATAAAATTGCAAATGGGCTCATTCATTGTTATTAGATTAATTGAATGGCCTTTATTGACTCTTTATGGTGTTTTTTTTTGTCCATTTTATGTCTTAAAGGAGTAGTTCGTTATTAAAAACTTTTGCTGATAATTTACTCACCCCCTTGTCATCCAAGATGTCCATGTCTTTCTTTCTTCAGTCGAAAAGAAATGAAGGTTTTTGATGAAAACATTCCAGGATTTTTCTCCATATAATGGACTTCAATGGGGACCAAACGGTTCAAGGTCCAAATGAGAGTTTCAGTGCAGCTTCAAAGGGCTTTAAACGACACCAGACGATGAATAAGGGAATAAACGATCGTCAATTAAATAAATAAATTAAAAAGTTTACATTTTATTAGCACAAATGCTCACCTTGCTCTGTTCTGTGAAACACGTTCGTGAGTACAAACTCGTTCATCAAAATGAACGAATCTTTTTTCGAGTCACGACTCGAAGGGTCCTAGATAAGACACTTATTCATCGTCTGGTGTCGTTTAAAGCCCTTTGAAGCTGCACTGAAACTCTCATTTGGACCTTGAACCGTTTGGTCCCCATTGAAGTCCATTATATGGAGAATGGAGAAAAATCCTGGAATGTTTTCATCAAAAACCTTAATTTCTTTTCGACTGAAGAAAGAAAGACATGGACATCTTGGATGACATGGGGTTGAGTATATTATCAGCAAAAGTTTTAAACTACTCATTTAAACTTTGGTCACCATCCACTTTCATAGTATGGAAGAGAGCGTCCCATGCTTTCTGCCTTGCGTTAAAAAAGGCAGTTTTTAATGAAACGGGTGAGTATTTAATGGCAGGATTTTCACTTTTTAATGGGCAAAATCAGAAAAGTTCAACTAATGAGCGGCTGCTCTTTTAATGAGTCCTGCAGAAGCATTTCTCCTAACTAACTGTTCAGCCGCACTTATTTGTGGCGTTTGGCTGCTCGGTTTAGTCTGGCATAGTGACGCACACTAATACTTTTCCAGTTATTCATGTGAGCCAGCACATTTCCAAATGACAATTCATCTAATGGCCCGTATGACACATAATTTGTGGGCCCTATAAGTAATTAAAGTGGAGGCTAATGTGTACTTGATTGATTTTTGATTTCTTTTTGCAGATGAGTGAAACCCATAATGTGACAGCACTATGTAGCACGAACCAAATGCCCAAATTATGCAATTGGGTTCCCTTGAAGACTAAACCTAAAAGTTCCATACGGCTGATTACATTAGATTGATTGCATTAGATTTGTACAACAATTTAAATAAAATCAGTCTAATTATTTGAAAATTAAGACGAATATGTGCTTAGCCAACTATAATATTAGGACTTATAACCAATTATATTGGTTCTGACCGTACGGCTGATTACACTAGATTGATTACATAAGATTTGTACAGCAATTTATATAAAATCAGTCTAATTTGAGTAATTATTTGAAAATTAGATTGATTACATTAGATTTGTACCGCAATTTAAAATAAAATCAGTCAAAATATTTGAAAATTAGGACTAATATGTGCTTAACCAACTATAATAGTAGGACTTATAACCAATTATATTGGTTCTGTCCCTATGGCTGATTACACTAGATTGATTACATAAGATTTGTACAACAATTTAAATAAAATCAGTCTAATTATTTGAAAATTAGGACTAATATGTGCTTAACCAACTATAATATTAGGACTTATAACCAATTATATTGGTTCTGTCCCTATGGCTGATTACACTAGATTGATTACATTAGATTTGCACAGCAATTTATATAAAATCAGTCTAATTTGAGTAATTATTTGAAAATTAGATTGATTACATTAGATTTGTACCGCAATTTAAAATAAAATCAGTCTAATTATTTGAAAATCAGGACTAATATGTGCTTAACCAACTATAATATTAGGACTAATAACCAATTATATTGGTTCTGTCCGTACAGCTGATTACACTAGATTGATTACATAAGATTTGTACAACAATTTAAATAAAATCAGTCTAATTATTTGAAAATTAAGACTAATATGTGCTTAACCAACTATAATATTAGGACTTATAACCAATTATATTTGTTTTGTCCCTACGGCTGATTACACTAGATTGATTACATTAGATTTGTACAACAATTTAAAATAAAATCAGTCTAATTATTTGAAAATTAGGACTAATATGTGCTTAACCAACTATAATATTAGCACTAATAACCAATTATATCGGTTCTGTCCGTACGGCTGATTACACTAGATTGATTACATTAGATTTGTACCGCAATTTAAAATAAAATCAGTCAAAATATTTGAAAATCAGGACTAACATGTGCTTAACCAACTATATAGGTTCTGGTGGTCCACCTACACACAGATTGGCTTGAAGATCCAAGACTAGAGTTTGAGCTTTGTCCAAGAACATTCATTGAGGAAATATTTTTAATAATGCCGTTTTACAACCTCAGCCAACCTGTATAACCATTCGGCTTCGAAACACCTGGACTCATAAAAACCCAATTCACACATCGTCCGCCTACATTGGCTCCAGTTCCCGCTCCACCCTGTTTTGGAGGCCCGTTGATGTGTGTAGCGCCCCTTGCTGTCTCCAGTACCATGTTGTGCTTCTGTCTTTTCAGTTATCCTCAGATGTCTGAGATCTCTCGCCTTTTCTCCAGCTTCTCCACCTCAGCTCTCCACCTCAGGCCTCCTCCCGGGTCAGCATTACAGTCGGCCGAGCCGTCCCCAGAACGTCTGTCGCTGTGTTTGAGATAGATGCTAACCCCTCTTAGCTTGTACTATCAGATTGCCAAGAAACATTTGCTCATTTCTGCCCCATTATACCTGAGAAGCGTTGAATGCTGATTGGTCGGTTGGTGGGCTCAGGTGTGTTTGAGGTCGTAGAGAGTGTGAGTAGTGTGTTCGTGGGCTTAATTTGAGAAGTGGAATGGCACGAAGACGCATGTTTTGTGCTCCCATTGAAACCACCCAAGCACCCTTTGACCCCGGTTACATCCCTACGTCTGATTGGAAACTAATGTGATGAGGTCAGCAGCCCCGCCTTTCTCTTTTTGACATCATCATCACCACAGTTTTGATCTTTCTGGGGACCGGCCTGTCTCCTGTTCTCATAGGAGTGTGTTCATTCAATGAGATTTGTTTGGGATTTGGCGAGTGGAGTTTGTCTGCTTGGTTTGTGGCATTTGAGAAATGATTTCCTTTGTTTCCTCTTTCTTTCAGGGCAGAACTGAGTGAGCATCTAGAGACCATTGACTATGGATTAGAGAACCTTCAGCAGATCCTCAATGCTCAGTCCATCAACTTTGACACATCGCCTCTCTTTGACGTAAATATCCTTTGAATATCGTGTTAAAGGGATACTCCACTTTTTTGGGGAAATAGGCTCATTTTACAACTCCCTCAGAGTTAAAAAGTTGAGTTTTACCGTTTTCGAATCCATTTAGCGCTGTAAACCCTAACGGCCAAAAATAATTAATTGGTTTGAGTAGGACAAACTTAAATTCAACGAATTAGTTCAGTCAAAATAATTTTTTGATAAGAGTATTTAGCACTTTCTTTTTCTTTCAAGTTCACAGAACTGATATATTTTAAGTAAACTGAACTGCTTCATTGTTTCGAGTTTTATGAAATGATTTGTTTTAATTTAGACGAACTTAAGTTTAACTGAAACGGCTGGGATATCTATTTCCCAGCATGCTTTGCCGATGGCACTCGAAAGAGAGTGTAAATGCTAAAATTAAGTGCAATATAATGTTTTTTTGTGTAAGATTAATGTTAAGTGTGAGACTTAATGTTTTGTTATGCTAATTTAGAAGAATTTCTGTTCATGTTGGCTATAGGATAGTTACCATCATGGTGACAAGTGGTGCATTTAGCTTGATTGAGAGCAAATTATCCGTTTATATTATTACGCTCATACAGCAAGTGCTTCTGAGCTTGTAAGTGCTTGTAACATACTGTTTCTAATGTGTTAGCATTTACTATGTCAGCAGATTAGCTTTTAAAGCTAACTAAGTTTATACTATTAAAAGTGATTTGAGTTCTGCCAACTTATTCGGATTTACAGTGTACTTCATAGATTTAAGTTATAGTAATTAATTAGTACTATTAACTTTATTTACCCAAGTTATCTTAACAAAAAGTTATTGAGTTCCTTGGAAACGAATCAAATATTTTTTTATGCTTAAATTGTTTGAGTTAATCAACTTAAATGATTTAAGGCAATCGGTTTACTCAAACGGTTTGAGTGGAACCAACTCATCAGGTTTTACAGTGAGACGATTTTCTGATATTTAGAAGAATTTCAGTAACCAGAGAGTTTCTGGTCTCATTGACTTCCGTAGTATATTTTTTCCTACTTACTATGGAAGTCAATGAGACCAGAAACAGTCTGGTTACTAAAATTCTTCTAAAAATCAGAAAATCGGCTGAATGGATTCGAAAACGGTAAAACTCAACTATGTAACTCTGGGGGAGTTGTAAAATGAGCCTATTTCCAAAAAAAAGTGGAGTATCCCTTTAAGATTATCTTAAAGTGTGGGGTCAGTCAGATTTGTGTGTGTGTGTGTATATATAGCAATTAATTGTATTAGTTATATTTTTCTGTATGTCCGCACTGTATTTTTGATGTTGTTCTGTTTTGTTTCGCAGATTTTCACGTCATCTTCTGCTGATGTGGATCTGGACAGCCTGGCTTGTGTACGTTTGATGTTTTTCTTTCTTTTTTGTAAGGAGCTCACAGAATGTAAAGACTTTGATCAAACCTGTTTAACAGAGAATATTTGCTGTGGTTTCAAACAACAGATGTGTATCAGACAGCTAAACACATATACTGATGTGTAACTGCAGGTTCATGCCTGTCCATGCAGTTCACTTTCACTTTAGAAAAAAATCTATACATTGCACATTGAGAATTTAGCAAATGCAAAAAGACTTTTCTCTAAAATGACCATTGGTTAACATTTAATCTGCAGAAATCTTAAAAATTGCTCGTCTTTTAATCTCGTATCTGCGGTCTCTTTACAGATCCAGGATCTTCTGTCACCTGAACCAGTGAAAGAACCCGAATCTAGTGCAGACACTGAAAATTCAGGTATTCTGGATGCGTTTTGAAGGAGTCATGACATGAGAGAGCAATTTTTTGACATATAAGAGTTCTTTGTACCATTAAAACATCGTAGCGTAAAGTGTCATCTTCATTATAAACTAATAATTCATTTAATCAAGCTCCAAAAATGGCCCGTTTTGATATTGGATGACACGTGACATCACACGGACAAGTACATTTGCATATGACCGATGCCTGATACTGTATACAGGTGTGTGTTCAGATTGTAATCATTGACGCTGTCTGCTTCAGTGTCACATGATCTTACAGAAATTATTAATATGATGCTCAAGAAACATTTCTGATTATTATCCATGTTGAAAACAGTTTTTTACGTTTTTATTTCAGGATTCTTTGATGAATAGAAAGTTCAAAAGAACAGAATTGATCTGAAATGGAAAGCTTTTGTTCATCAAGGATGAGTTAAATTGATCAAAAGTTACAATAAAGACATTTATAATGTTAGAAAAGATATTTTAAATAAATGCTGTTGTTTTGAACTTTCTATTCATTGTAGAATTTTGGGGGGGAAATGGCACACGACTGTTTTCAACATTGAAAATAATAATTTATGCTTTTTGAGCATAAAATCAGCATATTAGAATGATTTCTGAAGGATCATGTTTCACTGAAACTGATGTGTGATCAGCAACAGTAATGATGTTGGAAATTCAGCTTTCAAATTACATTTTAAAATATATTAAAATAAAAAACAGTCATTTTAAATTGTCATAATATTTCACAATATTACCGTTTGTCATTTTTTTTCATCAAATAACTTCATTTAAAAACATAAAAAATCTTAATGATCTAAAACTTTTGACCAGGCAAGTGAAACTCAGGGAACATATTAAAATAATAACTTGACTCCTTTAACCCTCTGGGGTTCTTCGTTTAACAGTCACACTCGGGGCCTTCGGGTCAAAATTGACCTGAAGGGCGGGATTCATATTTAAAAAAGAAAATCATATTATTATTTTTTTACTTGTTTTTTATAATATTTTTTTCTTTTCTTTTTTTTGGTGTTTTGAGAAAATTTCAAAAATAAATAAATTTATTAGTATTAATTAGTATTAATGCAATAATTATGACCAAATTTTCCCCCATTAAATATAATAGAAAAAAATATTTTAAAAAAAATATGTATATATTTTTTTTTAAACTGTATTTCATTTTGGAGTCAAGCCTAGGCCTCATAAAAGTAATTTTTGAAATTAGATGGATGCCATTTTGTGGACAAACTGAGCTTTTTAAAAATGCAAAACACATGTATAATCTGAATTTTGTGTGTGGATGTGTCTGTTTTGCACTCTTGATGTTTTATAGATTCCCCCTTCATTGTTGTGTGCTTTTTTTCAAGATCGTTGCTGATTTGTAGATTGTATGCACCAAAAAACTCAGTATTTTTGCCAATTTCCCATTCATTTCCTATGTGGGTCATTTTTGACCCGAAGGTCTAGAGTGTGTCTATTTTTTTTAAGACCACTTAGACTTTTCAAATCCTGTCCCCAATTTTTTGGGGGCGTTCATACACCAAGTACCAATAAAGTCACCAAGTTTCGGACCATTCCGATGAAGCTACGATTTTTAACATTTTTTTTATTTAAACGCTTCGGGTCATTATTGACCCAAAGAACCCCAGAGGGTTAAACACAAAGGCAGATATTTTGTGGTGTGAAGGTTTTGGTCCCTCTAGCATGATTAACTGAAAATGCAAAAATAAACGTACTTTCAGGAAAGCAACTGGTCCAGTACACAGCTCAGCCCGTGATTCTCCCCGACCCGGTCACGACTGAGACCTGCGAGACCGACCTGCCCATCCTCCTGGAGCTGGAGGAAGACTCGTATTTCGAACCATCCGAAGACCCCACCATCTCCCTTCTCGACTTCCAGTCCCCCGTACCTGAAGACCCCAAACTATCATAGAGAGAGAAGCTTTTATAAAGGGATTTATGTCTGTGTGGGTTTTTTAAAGTTGATTCTCTACATATTATTATTTTTTTTTTGGTCTTTTATTTAACACGTCAGGGCTAGCCATCTGAATATTACTCTGGTATTTCCCTTCACTTTTAGCCTGGGGGAAAAAAAATCTCTAAAAGCAATAGAGAAAATTCAGTATTTCTTCTGTCATGGAGTCTAAATAAGCTTTTATTTGTCGGCTCAGTAGTTTCCTTGTTATTCCAGCAGCGAGAGAACCTCAAACTAAATGTGTAGTGCTAAATGTAATGTATCGAACACACTTCCTCCTCCTGTTTGTCCAGATTGGATTTGCAACTACGCAGAAATCTATATTAAGTGACACTCATCACCACTTCGAAACTTCCAAAAACTTGTAAATGCAGTTTTCATTATTGATCTAATTATGTTGCAGTGACCCCAGATTGTTGTATTCGATGTCTGGTTCTCATCCCGGCGAGGACGCCAAATTTTAAATTTGCGTTTTTCATCTCATGGGTATTGAGGTAAAAAAAAAAGGTTTATAAATATTAAGAAATGTCATACTAGTCACCCACCTTCGGTAGCCAAAAAATGAGGTTGATTTAGTCAGATAGACATGCAACAAGCGGTGATGTAAATGTGTCCAACAACTGCTTTCAAAGCCATAGCTGTTACTCATCACCCAGTGTCTGATCCTGGTTAGTGATGATGGGTATGTATTATGGTTAAAGGTGCATATTTAGTGTCGGGAGAGATTTTAATGAGGTCATCTTTTGCTGTTGAAAGTTGTATTTAGACAGCCAATGATGCTGTATAGATGTTTGAATAAATAGTTTGGACGTGTTTGTTCTGATGAAACAAACCCATTTCAAACACAGTCAACAGGACTGGATTGCACAATAGGTGTATGATATAATGACAGATTATTTTTTGCATTGATAAGATGTCTATGCGCCCAGTGTACAATACATATTACCCAGGTCTGTATCTGACGAGCTGATTTAAAGAATTTGTGCAATAATTCAACTCTTTACCAGTTTCGACACACACTGCTTTCTTTTAATCTCTTTTTTTGTTTGTTTGTTTTTGTTTGCTTTGCTAAAGGACGTAGAGAATATCATAGGAGAATCTTATGAAGGTCTTGGCTGGGCTTATTCCATTTAAAACAGTTTTTTGCATTATGGTGTTATTTTTTATGACAATCTCATTAATTCCAAAAAAGTAACATATCACTTACAATTCCATTTCATGCAGATATTTTTAAACAAAGTTTAAAATGACAACCACTGACATATGAATTACACTTTTTAGTGTACTTTTACATTTAAACCATTCATGGTCCTAAGAAAAAAACTGGCTTCATTTGATGTATGCAAAATCTAAGTTAAACTATAAAATATATTTTGGTTAAGGTTACCCAGACCGTTTTGTTAGATTCACCTGTGGAAATTGGAAACCGAATTGAAATGGTATTTTTTGGTGTGATTTGTACTCATGCTTCTATGACCTTATAGACTTCATCACTTGTTTGTTTTTGGATGGACGGCACAGTAGAGGAACTGGGAGAGGAATGTCAATTGTTGGTGATGCTCATCATTTTTAGTCATTGGATGACTGTCATAGCCAGAGAGACATTGATACTAGGCATAAATTATTTTATTACGCATGTGAACAACACTTTGTGTATTGGTATGTTTCAAATAAAATGTTTTTGAAAGTAGATTGGGTTTTTTTGTCTTTATTTTTCATGGGTTCTAGTTGGTAGTTTATGGTCATTTGCTGATCTAGATCAGCTTTCAGCTGCTGGACCTTGTAGACCACCTTGGACAACCTGGTTTGTTTGGTAGACCACCTTGGATATCCTGATTTGTTTGGTAAACCACCTTGGATAACCAGGTTTGTTTGGTAGACCACCTTGGATATCCTGGTTTGTTTGGTAGACCACCTTGGATATCCTGGTTTGTTTGGCAGACTACCTTGAATAACCTGGTTTGTTTGGTAGACCACCTTGGATAACCAGGTTTGTTTGATAGACCACCTTGGATAACCTGGTTTGTTTGGTAGACCACCTTGGATAACCTGGTTTGTTTGGTAGACCACCTTGGATAACCTGGTTTGTTTGGTAGACCACCTTGGATAACCTGGTTTGTTTGGTGGACCACCTTGGACAACCTGGTTTGTTTGGTGGACCACCTTGGACAACCTGGTTTGTTTGGTAGACCACCTTGAATAACCTGGTTTGTTTGGTAGACCACCTTGGATAACCTGGTTTGTTTGGTGGACCACCTTGGATAACCAGGTTTGTTTGATAGACCACCTTGAATAACCTGGTTTGTTTGGTAGACCACCTTGGATAACCTGGTTTGTTTGGTAGACCACCTTGGACAACCTGGTTTGTTTGGTGGACCACCTTGGACAACCTGGTTTGTTTGGTAGACCACCTTGAATAACCTGGTTTGTTTGGTAGACCACCTTGGATAACCTGGTTTGTTTGGTAGACCACCTTGGATAACCTGGTTTGTTTGGTAGACCACCTTGGACAACCAGGTTTGTTTGGTAGACCACCTTGGACAACCAGGTTTGTTTGGTAGACCACCTTGGACAACCTGTTTGGATTGGTTTGGTTTGGTTGGACCACCAGCTGTTTCAAAATGGTATGTTCATAGACTTCATAAAGTTGGGTGTTTCTCAGGTAAAATGACAAAAATTTGAATTTGATGTTCAAAATAGATGTTCAATTTAATGTAAAGATTATCTTCAAATGACATACATTCAGCAATATACAATTTGTGACATTTGAAAAGAATATTGCTCCAACATCTAGCCAAGAAAATACAGTAGCGACATTACGGGGGGGGGGAACTTTCATTAAATTTACACAGCGCATTTCATCTGAAAATACGTTTTAAATCGTGACTTCTCGTTCAAAGTTTGATTTTTGTTTCTGCGCACCAATGAATAAAATACTTACAGGGCACTTTTATAAACAGGCACAATAAAAAGTTAAGTTACAGTATCCTCTGAATGTTTAAATAGTCAAAAATAAAACAAACGAACACACACACAAAGGAGACCTAAAGTCTAGCGGGCGGGTTCACGGTTCCTCTGCCAGGCGTACTGGTCCGTACACTGAAATCTGTAGCGCAGAAACCTCACTCGCGGCTTCATGTGGAAGTCAGCAGGTATCTTCCAGTTCCACATTTTCTGCACCTTTCAGAAAGCGCAGAGATCAGTTCAGAGGAACAGTCATTTATTGGCTGAAAATTGTGCAGCTTTTGATTTAAAGGGATAGTAAAGGGTTGAGGGTGAGTATTTAATGACAGAATCTGGTGTGGTGTCCAAACTCATCGAGAATCTTTCGTGAAACACGAGGGCAACGGATATCTGTGCGAATCCAAACTTTTGAACAGTAGTGTACCTTAAAATAATTCCTTATTTATAAACATCTGCATCGTTTATGATGAAGGTTCAAACATGATATTTCTGAGATGATTTGGACCGTTTGTTTTATTATGCTTTATCAGCGCGAAACGGTGTGTGTGGAGAGTTTCAGACCCACCTTCAGGACCCTGACCAGATGTGTGGTACTGTTCACCTGCTGATACTGGACAGAACAAGCAAAACAGAGAAAAGAGAAGAGCTGTTGAGCATCTGTTCATCATCACAGCATCTCCATCAGACATGAATTTATTCACAAGACTATGGACGACCCATGACGGTTTTGGCATGGCGGAGGAGGTGAAAGCGAGATACGGATCATCATCAGAATCATAACTCATGTGACTGTGAAGTGAACTCCATTGAAGCTTACCAGCTGGCTGTGTCTGCTCCGTAGCATCAGGTTGGCCTGTAAGAGGAGAACAAACCATGTGACATATGGAGATGCTCAGATCAAAACAACTGATTGGATGAAGTCACCCTGTTAACGTGCAGTCTAACAGGTAAAGCAGGTTTAGAGATGTAGTGTGATTTAAAAACACATCTGACATGAATCTATTTTGTGTGGAAAATATTCATTATTTATTTTTATAAATATGTTTATGGGGTAACACTTTACAATAAGGTTCATTAGTTAACATGTACAATATGTGAACAATACTTCTTCAGCATTTATTAATCTTATAATATTAATTCCAAAATTTACTAATACGTTATTAAAATCAAAGGTTGTATTAGTTAATATTAGTTAATGGACTGTGAACTAACTTGAACGCACTATGAACATTAACAAAGATTAATAAACACTGTAACTAATGCATTGCTCATCGTTAGTTCATGTTAGTTAATGCATTTACTAATGTTAACTACTGAACCCTATTGTAAAGTGTTACTTACGATGGTTTATTTTGGTAAGGGCAGCTTGCCTGGATAGTCGGTATAAATGCAGAATATAATATGATATACTGTATATCAACAATACAGTAAAAATATAAATCTTGTGAAATATTACATTTTAAAAATAATTTTCTACTTCACTAGATTCCAACATGTAATTTATTCCTGTGATCAAAGCTGAAATTTCAGCATCATTACGCCAGTCTTCAGTGTCACATGACCCTTCAGAAATCACTCCAATATGATGATTTGCTTGATTATTATTGGTTCTTAATTATTAATAATGGTTCTTATTGTTAGCATTTTTTGCTTTTTTTTTTTTTTTTTTTTTTTTTTTTTTACATTTTACAATTTTTTCAGGTTTCTTTTAAGTTCAAAGGAACAGCATTCATTTGAAATACAAATCCGTTGCAACATTATAAAATTGAATGCACCGTTTTAATGCAATCCTTGTTATGATTGTGTGTAATATGCAATTTGCAGATATTTTATAAACTTACTTGAGGTTCAGCTGTAGCTTAAAAACTTAAAAAATTGCAAATATATGTTTTCCTTGTAGTTTGTGTGTGTGTGTCACTCACCTGTGCCCATGGCGTCTGTCTGTGAGGAAACCCCTGTGAACGGATCCCCTGTGACTGGAGTCGAGTTTCAGAAAGGTTTGGTTGATTTTGATTTTTTAATAATGTTTTATAACAATTTCTGCTTTGTAAGCGAACCCTTGCAAAAACTGACCTTGGTAATCATAGTTTCCAGCAAAATAGCATTGTTATTGTACTGCAAAATCATCCGCAATTCCCTTCAAACTGTCTTTCTGTCATTCTCTGCAGAAACTATGTTTACCATGGTATATTTTTTATAAGGGCAGCTTACCTGGATACTCAGTCCACCTGATGAGACAGATGTTTTCGAACGTAATTTACCTGGTAAGTCTGTCTGAACCACGCTACTATGTGTCTCTGAGGCATCTGAAAGTTTGACAAAAACATTGATATGCCAGAAAAATCATTAATGAAGCTCATTATTACATATACCCTTGTAAATACTACATGTAAGTGCATTAAACGATTTTAATGTACGATGTGGAAACACAGAAACACATGCATTCAAATCGTTTAATTCAGTTAGCCGTGGATTAGCCCGCTTATTGACAAGTTAAAACTGTTATTGATTGTTTGCACCACAATATTCGGCAGGAAACTCTCTCAACTTAAAATTAAGCTGTAAGTTTAATTGCTTCAAAAACAGCGAAGTTACCCCCTTGTTGCTTCAGCGCATTAATATAAACCATATTCAGACAGAGCGTGGTGTGTGTGTGTACTAAAGTGAACTCACCTGTAAATCCAGTTCCAGTCGCATGAACAGAATCTGCTTTTTCAGAAACACACACTACACATGAAACCCTGCCCTGATAGACTGACATGTGTCTGGATGAGGAAACGTGGTTACCTGTGTAATTCGGCATGCCATCAGTCACAGCTAGCTGTCCCTGCCCTGAATAACAGGAAAATAGCATGTTGCAAATATTTCCTACTTAAAGTACTCGTGTGCATGTTGTTTACTCACCCGTCACGTCTGTTTGAGCCTGTCCTTCAGTTAACGGATCCCCCGCCACACCTGATCACAGCGACCGCTCCGTTATTACACACCAATGCTGCTTTTACAATCACTCATGGTAGATTAATTTATTCAAAATGTTTGGTAAAATTTTTTAAAGATAATACCTGCCATATCTGTCTGCGCACTTCCACCTGTGACACCGTCACGTCCTTTGAGAGGGCGAAACAAAGTTTATTTTTTATAGCATATTTCATCCACAATGAAAATTTCATTGAGTGCTTTACATAATGACTCGTACAACAATCTGTGGAAGCCCATTTCTGCCGCATAAGTATGCTTATAATTATCATGTGAGTCATGTGAGTTTAAAGTCGAAATTTTGAATTACATTTTTGAAATTCTGACGTAATAAAATGAAATTTTGACTTGTCATCATTATTATTAGTCATAACTTACATCATAATTTCAACTTTAATCTCATATGACTCATAGTATGTGATAATTTACTTAGTATGTCATAAATTTTACTTCCTATCTCATAATTTTGACCTTTTCTCATATTATTGGCTTTCTCATAATCATAATTTAGTATTTCATCATTTCGTTTTGAAAGCTATGTCAAAATTATAACTTGACTTTTTAATGTCATAATTTTTTATCTCATAATTATAGGCCTACCTTAGTTAGTTAGTAGGTCTATGTCATAATTTTTACTATTTATGTCAATTTTGACTTTTAATTTGTAATCCCATAAACGATTCTATGTCATAATTTTGAAAACATGATGTGGAAATGGACTTCCATAACAATCACAGATGCACAAGAAATAAAATTAAAAATTAAAAGTAATAAAAAGCAAAGAAGTAAATAAAAGAGATGCATTAAAATAAAGAAATCAAGTTTATTATTATTATATTGACTATCATAACCAGCCCTTTAACCAGCCCTATAAACAAGAGATTAATGTTTTCTTACCAGTCGTGTCAGCGTAAGGGCTGAGGGTGTGGTCAACTAGATCAAGTACGCCAACTGAAAATAAGAAAAATAGCGTTTCTAAAGGTGCTAACTAGATTAATATTTGCAGAAAGATGATTTATGTGATGCCACTGACCTGCATCTGGAATTGAGCTGACGGCATGCTGGTCTCCTGTACAGACAAGTCAATTATTATTACTTATTAGCAGCTCTAAAACCTATAAACTAGTCTGACTAAAATTTACGTTACGAGTTTGGTGTTAGCATGATGCTAAGCTAATGGCACAAGCCTAATTAGCATAAAACGCTTTAATATTTGTTTGTTTCGATTAGATTAAGCTGTTTATAATAACTTTAAGTATTCATTGTACTATATTTTTTTAGGTATTCATGATATAAGATATGGTAAACATATCTTTCAATTTCACCATTTTGGATGGGATTTATTCATTTTTGTAAAACCATAAAATAATACTGCCTTCTTTTTAACAACTCACTAGTTTAATGGTAGACGGCACCACAGGTTAGTAGGGAGAACATTTAAACTGAAACCACACTTACTTAGAACACTTAAGACAACTGTTTCTAGAACAGAAATATGAACATTGGATAAAGCCAGTTTTAAAATTCGTTTCATTTGGTTGACATCAGAGTTAATGATTTTTACAGAGAATCTCTCTGTTTATCCCTTCATAAATCAGAAAATAGTGTTAACAGCCAAATCACCATATTTTAGGAATAATATATATATATATAAACTGTCATAGAAGTAAAATCTCAATATTGACCAGTGCATGAAAAAAACAATGGTTTTGCCTGTAATTTGTCCATAAACAGTTGTGTATGGATGAAATAGTTTGTTACAATATTAAATATTGGCTACATTAAAGACACCATAAGGTGTTGTAGCATAGTTTTGCAATCAACATATCAAAAACAATGTCCTAGCCTATAATATGCTTTAGTTGCATCAAATGATTCATGTATATTAACTAATTTCGTCAAGTGTAATATTTAACTAGTGTTAGTGTTACAGACGTGCACCAAAAGCCACAAATCTTTGATGAGGATTTCCTGATGGCTTTAAACCTGCCGTGAGAAATATTTTCCGTGTTGAGCACAAGCATTTGGTAAACCCGCGCAACCCCACTGGTCATAGACCGACAAGCCAAGAGAAGACGCATAAAAAATTGAATTATGGCTAACAAATCAATAGAGTTTCAGTGATGTCATGGAGCCGGCTGATGTAGTACCAGCTGTGTGATGCATCTCCGGCGCGGCGTCATGATGGCCTGTTCCGCCTGTTGGGAAAGACTCACATTGATTCCAGGATATTACTCTGTCAATAACATGATGTGATTGTGTGTTGATTGATTAGTTGTGTGTTTTATCGCTGGACACATACTGACGTCGAGATGAACGGCTGAAGGGTCACCTGTGAATGAAGCCAGACACACACTGCAGTTCTCTCTCTTTTAGATGTTTTATATGCTTTTACAGAGTTATGAACGTACCTTTCTGTATGTCTACCACAGGTTTGTGCCGACCGTTCCCGTTTCCTGTAATGCAGTAATGAATGATGTGTCAAAATGATATCGTATGATCATATTCTTGATGGAAAACCCAGGTTGTCAAAGTAAACCAGCTAGAGTCCATGCAAAAGTAGGATTCATTTTCCAGAAAGGAAAGGTGAGTTGACATGTTGACACGAGCTTACCGTTGCTATCGGGTGAATCTGCACCATTATCTGCGCCTCCTTCTGAGGACGACAAAACAACAGATGAATATCATGTCTCAAATCTGCTAGCCTTTTCTTTTTATATTGAAAATACTCTTTACAATAAGGTTTCCATTCGTTACCTACTTTAGTTAATATTAATACGATTAATAAATGCTGTAGAAGTATTTTTCTTTGCTAGTTTAAATTCATTTTCTAATACATTTTTTAAAATCTCTCAAAGGATCCACGTCTTTCTTTCTTCAGTCGAAAAGAAATGAAGGTTTTTGATGAAAACATTCCAGGATTTTTCTCCATATAATGGAATTCAATGGGAACCGAACGGTTCAAGGTCCAAAAGTTCATTTATCAAAATGAACAAATCTTTTTTCGTGTCATTTGGTTCATTCAACGAACGAAACGAACGAGTTGACTCTGGAAAAGATTCGTTCATTTTAATGAACGAGTTCGAACAGGAGAGTGCATCTCAAAACAGATCAATTTGAACTTATAAAACTTAAACTTTGTTGTTGTTTTTTTAAATGAGTGATCGTTTCACTTGATAAGACCCTTATTCGTCGTCTGGAATCGTTTGAAGCCCTTTGAACAGTTTGCAATTTGCAC
>CM075878.1:28619934-28632434 GCA_038021265.1 Cyprinella venusta | reverse complement strand
GTTCGAATGGTAGTGTTCTCGCTTATTCAAATCAACCACACTAACAGAACAATCGCGCGAGAGTCCGTTTTAATAGAAGCAAACCTGTCAAGAGTGAACACAGCCTAAAAAAACAAAACAAAGCTATTGAGTTTGGTAGATCTGCTTACTGTATCTAAAAACTGCGTATTTAGACAGGAAATGACCGTCTGATCGCCTAGACAACAACATATGGTGCTTTTCCATTACCAGTACCACCCCGACTCGGCTCAGCTCGCTTTTCTTTCCGTTTTCCATTGCCTTTCGTTGCCCTATCAATCTCTCGCTGGATCCTCTCTTCGGCCACCAAACAAAGGAAAGTCTGCACCTCCTCGTTTGACCACAGCGTATTCTTCCGAGTTGCCATACTAATAGTAGTTAGTTTAGTAACTATCTCTGGCCAAACTACCGTATTTTCCGCACTATAAGGCACACTTAAATGTCTTTAATTTTTAAAAAAAACGACTTATAATCCGGTGCGTCTTATATATGGATCAATTGGTTAATTGAATCGCGCTTTTAGTCTTCCCATTTTCTTGCTAAAGAAAACACAGTTATACTCAAATTCATCAAAATGGATTTATAGCGTTTTGGAACCAAACTCTTCATATGTAGCATAGGGTTCTTTACTCAACTCCAAAGGACATTTTATGCTAAAAAAGGTTCAATAATGACAAGAAAGAACACTTTTGGCACAAAGGTTCTTTAAAGGCTATTATTCATTCATATATTACATTATTCTGCACCATTTTGTAGTTGTAATTAAATTATTGTTTATTAAACTGTTGTAGTAACTTAATATCACATTTTAATCATGCTGATTTTTGAAGGATAAAAACTGAAATGGCACTCTTCGTGTGATATTGATTAACTACATTTTTAACCCCCATATCTTGAATTTTGTGGTCATTCACACTCATTGCATTTTAGGGGTTCCAAATACGTAGCGCTTTAGAACCTTTTAAGGTCCTATATAGAACCTTTTCGTCTAAGAGTGCAGTATCTTATGCGCCTTATAATCCGGTGCGCCCTATATATGAAAAATGTTATAAAATAGGTCATTCATTGAAGGTGCGCCTTATAATCCGGTACGCCTTATAGTGCGGAAAATACGGTATTTAAAAATGGCGGGGTTATTCTGGATACTCCATCTGGCGCGTGTAATGATGACGCAGTGAATGGGGACGATTCTCTCTGACCAATCAGCAGTCGGCATTGTTTTCACGTGACATTTTAGTATCGCCTTAGTTCGCTCAGAACCTCGCCAGAGGTGGTACAAATAAAAGTATCCGAAAGCAGGTACAGGTACAACTTTTACACAGTGGAAAACCAAACAAAGGCGAGCCGAGCTGGTACTGTGTAGTGGAAAAGCGCCAATAGTGTCGGCTCGGGTCTGGCCCACATCTGGTATACTTAGATTCCACACGGTCCAAATGTTGGCCGACACTATGTTGCTGTCTGGGTGAGGTACAGTGGCTAATTCTGATTATTTTGCAGCAACCTTTCGAAAAATAATTTTATTTTACACTTATAATCAATGATTAATAGTCAATGGAGCGCCAAGAACCCCTATGGAGAAAATGAATGGACGAAAAAATGTTTCTGAAGCTAAGGATACTGAAAAGTGGGCGGCCCCTGTTGCGCCGCACATGCATGAGTCGGCCAGTGGGCGGCCCGTGGGTGTGCTGTCTGATGTTCAAGATCAGCTATCATCAATCTCTCTCCACCTCACTAACAGCTTTAAACAGTGCAATCATGGCCTTAAGTATGTGGCAGGCTCCAGTGATGATGCTATTGATCTGTGGAAACGGTAGTTTGAAAGCTTTACAGTTATTACAGATCCAAACCAATGGATGTTAAACCTCCTCCAGCCGGAGATTTGACTCCAAGTCCGTCAGCTGTGCTTGCGTTTACAATGAGAAGAAGTTCGAATTGAGGATCTGGTCCTTTGAGATCTCTGTCAATGTCCACTAATCACACAGATCAGAGGTCAAACAAGCCGATTTTATCAGCAAGTCGGCTTTAGTGGAGAAATAAACAAACTCAATCTATGTTTGCCACGCACTAGAGCCTATAAGACTTCTGTATGCAAATGACCTCTGTTGTGATTGGCCAGCATCTGCATAATACTATCATTCAAGTTGCTGAATATTGAATAGGTGAATATATAGTGTTAGTGAGCTGATGGTTGTACTGTCATAAAAAGCATTTTGATTGATTTTTCTTTTTTTTGCAGTTTAGTTGCAATAAACGATCTGGATGGACTGGGAAGGAACTTTTTTAATGTTAGAATAAGTCTACCAAGTACAATTTGTTCAGTATATTTTCTGAAGGAAATTAATGAATGAACTTTGCAATCAGAATAAGTTCAGAGTGTTCTCGTCTGTGATTTCAGGGTTTCTTGAGGACACACACTGGACATACAAGCTCACAAAGCACATTAAGGCTTAAACAAATAAGAACTATACCAGGGGCCTGTAACCGCACACACAACTGTTAAGTTTAGAAATGTCAGGTAATTTGTCTTTTAAGGATGAAAAAGCAGCCTCAGGGGAGACTGTTGTTTCCTCCTAGGAAATCAATGGAGAGGCTGTTTCATTTAGAATGCGAGCGGAAAAAAACAAAACTAAGCATTGTAATACAAGGTTTAGAGAGCAAGAGATAGATAAGGAGAACCAGAGAAACACACTTATATCGCCGAGTGAAAGACGAGCAGGCAGAGATCGATTCAGATGTTGCGTTTGTTTTGAGAGTTTAATCTGATTTTGTCAGTTTTGTTTCGATTCAGTACTTCGGTATTACATCATCAGCCATATTCCTCATGAATTATTTAAACGTCTCTCTATGAATTATGAATGTTGAAAACGCATGTATACAACCTTTAACACCTGAACGATTTCAGAGTTATAAAGGCAGGTGTGAATTTGATTTATTCATTCTGCAAGATAACTTTGTATAAATATGCCTCCTTTTGAAAATATTATTATGACATAACTGTATTTTGATGTGTGTTGCATTCATTATTTTAGCTCTTTATTGTTCCAATCCAGTCCAAAACCAAGTGTGCTGCATGCCTACCAAGTAGACAGAACTCAAAACGTGGATAAAATTATACTCCCCTTTATAATAACTCATTTGGCCAAATTCAAAGGCAGAAGAATTTATTCAAAGCTGAATTTTCAAAACCATTACATCATTATTCATAATCATTCCTACTTTATGGCTCGCTCGTACCCAAAAAGTGGTACGGTACGGTTCGGCTTTTTGGTACCATTCACAACTTTTGACAGTGGAAATAGTACGCAAATAATTGCGTACCGTACCGAACTGTACCGTACCGAGCCATTAGTGGCACATGATCCTTCAGAAATCATTCTAATATGCAGATTTGCTGTTTAATATTTTGCCGAAAACTTATTTTAGGATACTTTGAGGCATTTATTAATGTAAACTTTTTAATGTTAGAATAAATCTACAAATTACAATCTACAAAGCTCCCCAAGAAACACATTATCAATGTTTAAAGCAGTTTTTGCTGCTTAAAATTTTGCCAAAAACTTATTTTAGGATACTTTGAGGCATTTATTAATTTATTTAAAATACAACATTTTCGTAACTTTGTCTTTACTGTCAATTTAATGCGTCAATATGAGTATTAATTAAAAAAAAAAAAAACAGTAAATAATAAAAAATCCTTCTGACCCCAAACTTTTGAGCAGTAGTGTACTTTATCTAATACCAAAAAGTAACAATATGATATTGTTTATCTAGTTAAAAGGTGACTACATAATTACGTATTTGTTTATATGTGCTTTTTTGTGTCAAAATCTCAGGTGAAAAGCATTGTCTACTGTATGTACAGGGTTCAGATTAGCCCCTATACGTTTCCATAAGGGTTATATTCTGCCTTAGAAGACAGCTGGTTATGTAGGCTGCAGGCATCAAGCCAGCTCAATGAGGTTTGGAACAGAACCTATGAATAATGAATGTTTAAAACTCAGTAATAGTCTTGCATCATCATGGTATACAAAAAAAAATAATCTTTTACCTTGAATTATCATGTCTGAGTCAATGTTTCTGGTGTTTCTTTCTCTGGGCTTGACGTGCGGTCCCTTCTGACGTGTTTAGCCTCAATATAGGAGAGTGAATCATATGTCTCATATGCAGGGATACAGCAGGGACGCCTTTGGATGGATGCTGGTTTTCATTGCACTAAAATGCTGCGATAAGAAACTGCATTAGCATACAGAATTCACACCATGTCAGTCTGTTTCTCTGTCACATGAAGACTTCTTGAAACACTTTTCCTCACTTTTTGTCAGCAGTGTGAGTGTCGTTCAGGGGTTAGGACACCTCATCATCGTGTGCTTAACACATCCAACCCTCCACCGCTGCTGTACACCGCTCTAAATCAAACTCTGAGGCGACAGAAAGGCTCCAGAAATAGTAGTTCAACCTCTCTGTGATGATGGACGCTGCCTGCTTAACAGTGCTGGAAAACAAGCAGATAAATCAGTCTGGCTCCGCCCACAGCAGCCATCCGTCAAAGTGACAGGCGGCTCCAGACACCTCCTCCCGTGATTTACGCATCGCGACGGGGCACGTGCTTCACGAGACATCATAGTCACATTTCCAATGTCTTAGCATGCTAATGATCAACCCACTCGCGGAGAAGCTGAAAATAGCCAGCGCTGGGGATAAATATGTTTTTATAGCGTTTTTTTTTTTTTCCAGTGACACTTTCCAGGCATAATTAGAGTCGCTGGAAACAAACTTCGACAATCAGGGAAAGCTTGATTAGCGTGGCTGTTGAGTCAGCAGAAGAGGGAATTCTGGGACAGGGGTGGCATTAAGGCCACCAGCTGGAAGTTGTAGAGCTGGAGTGAAAGATCAGGCTGTGAAGGCCCGTGTACACATGACTGTCCCCTGTGTGCGTGCCGGAGCCAGGCCGTTCTGCCATCTGCCAGCCTGGGCATCTGAAGCTGTAAGACCAGCCTCTTGAAAACCTCTTACCAACCTCCCACTGCCTTTCACTGCCGCTCTTTCATTCTCTCTATGCCATCATATTACATCTGTCTGTCAGTCAGTCCGTCTTTAAAGGCATACTCCACTTTTTTTGGAAACAGGCTCATTTTACAACCCCCCCAGAGTTAAACGGTTGGGTTTTACCGTTTTCAAATCCATTCAGCCGATTTTCTGATATTTAGAAGAATTTCAGTAACCAGACAGTTTCTGGTCTCATTGACTTCTATATATTTTTCTTCCATATACTGTATATATTTATATCTTCCAGTATATATTTTTTTTCCTACTATGGAAGTCAATGAGACCAGAAACTGTCTGGTTACTGATATTCTTCTAAATATCAGAAAATCGTCTGAATGGATTCGAAAACGGCAAAACTCAACTATTTAACTCTGAGGGAGTTGTAAAATGAGCCTATTTCCAAAAAAAAAAAAAAGTGGAGTATCCCTTTAAAACTTTCTGGGCTGCCTCTCTGAAGCCAGAGTTTGTCTCGACAAACTTTATTATGTAGTTATTATTATTAGGCATTTTAAATAGTTGCATATTTATTTATAATATTACTTTAAAACCACTAAAGAGGTGCATTTCTAGATGGGGTCCGAAGGGATAAATGATTAACTCAATAAATGCATATTCATTTGCACGAAATAAACTTAAAGGTGGAATACCTAAGATTTTTGCATTAAAATATCCCAAAATCACAAGGCCAGTGTTATATATTTAGTTTAAATGATAACTTACAATATTCCAAATGTTTCAAACAATGTTTAAATCGCAAGAAAATTGAGATTTTAACCGAGGAAACGCCCCCTACTGCTGATTGGCTCACTCTCCCCTCCCCCCTCATGAGTGGACACGCCCCCTACTGCTGATTGGCTCACTCTCCCCTCCCCCATCATGAGCGGACACACCACCTACTGCTGATTGGCTCACTCTTCCCCTCCCTCATCATGAGTGGACACGCCCCCTACTGCTGATTGTCTCACTCTCTCCCCTCCCTCATTATGAGTGGACACACCCCCTACTGCTGATTGGCTCACTCTCCCCTCCCCCATCATGAGTGGACACACCCCCTACTGCTGATTGGCTCACTATCCCCTCCCCTATTATGAGTGGACACGCCCCCTACTGCTGATTGGCTGCAAGTGTGTTGTGCTGTTCGGTCCGATCCATTTTTGCAGGATTTGGATGTCGACCGCCTATCAGTATAGACTGAAATGATTAGTGCGTATCTGCTTTTCAGTGCACCATTGCAGAGCTCGACTCTGCTGCTGTGAGTAAATGATATTTAGTTAATCAGAGATTTAATGAGAGTAATTGGCCTCATTAGATAATACCTGTTACCTCAGCAGGAGTCACTCTTCTCCGACGGAGACGCTCAGTCGGGTCTTGTTTGATGTAGGAACAGATTGAGCTGTACTTTCAGAATGCTTCCACCAGCTCCAGTCTGATTAGATCGTTTGATTTGTTTATTTCAAAATTAATTATTTAAATATTAATGAAAACTCGGCTGCAACCATGCAAGAGGGATACGATGCCGGGTTGACAGACCATGTGATCACTCTGAGCGCCTGAAGTATCGCCCTGCATTGATTACATACCATAATTAAATCCACCTGTCTGCACCCGGGGGTCTATTATCTGCCCTGTTCTCGCTCTTTCTCGTTGTTAATGGTTGGACGGCTAGATCGATCATCGATCAGCGACTCGTGGAGGGCGCATAAGATCAGCTGTTCTTAATTTAGATAGTCAAGGAGCTTTGGGTTCACCTCTCCATCCTGGGCACTACATCA
Source organism: Cyprinella venusta (assembly GCA_038021265.1). Taxonomy (NCBI): domain Eukaryota; kingdom Metazoa; phylum Chordata; class Actinopteri; order Cypriniformes; family Leuciscidae; genus Cyprinella; species Cyprinella venusta. The sequence continues at coordinate 28,625,598 of CM075878.1, read as the reverse complement.
ACAGGTCCTCAAATGCCGCATTTACATTACATGGTTCAAAACACTCAATTATGACGTGTTTACTCCCAGAGTAGACAGAAATATATTATGTAAATGCAGATATGGGTCACTTTGTAAGGTGTGAGCTGGTCATGAAAAAATCAGATACAGTCAACAATTTGGAATTGGGCATCAAGACCTGCCGAGTAAATCCGGCTGAAGACATCAAGGTCTTGATGTGTCAAATGGTTTTCTGAAAATCAAACCCGGACAATCTGGGCCATCTCGAAACACATTTTCGGGCAGACTCACTAGCTTGTTTAACCACTGCGCTCTGTAGGCGTGGCCTCCTAGGGCAGCGAAGCAAGTGCATTCTGGGAGTTGTTGTCTTTCATCCACATAAGCCAAAAATACATTTTCTGGCTTTTCTCAGTCTAGAAAGCTCCAAATTCAAAAATAATTTCACATTTCTTCTACATAAATTACCCATTTTAAATACACATTCATCTTTCCAGAGGTCGAATGACCCTTTAAGGAACGTTCTAATTGACTCATGGCCACTTTTTTAACTGCAGATGGCTGGTAGTGTGAACGCACCTAAAGGCAGCTTAACATTTCTATAACATAAAGTACACAGAATACTCACGGTTTGGTTTGTTTTACAGTTTTAGAGTCGTGGTTTCGGTATGGTTCGGTTTGTGTCCCAAAAATGTCCCAAATAAAAATGAAGAAAATAGGAACAAATCATAGAACTGCAAATAAGCACAATAGACCAAAGATACAATTGTAATAAACAGTTTTTAGGTACAGTTTTTAACAGTTTAAACAGTAGTTTTCAGGTATAGAAATTCAAAAAAAGTAATCAAATGTAGAATTTCCACTATATAAACTAAATAAGGAAAGCTATTCAGTCACAAGTTGAGTGATTTCCTTGTCTTTTGTTGTTTGATTAACATTAAAAAACAGGCATCAGGAATATTAGGCTGCTGTCACTTTAAGGCGCAAATTTACATTTGCAAGGCTTAAAAACACACGCAAATGGGTTTAGTTTAAGCAGTTTGGTTTAGTTAGTTGGTTTATCAACACCCGGGTGGTGACGGTGTAAATTACTGGTCATTTTAGTGCTCTCGTGTTGAACAAAGTTTATACAGAGTGAATGTTTTGTCCGAGTTTTTTTTGGTTTTGGATCATGCAGCCAGAATGCGTATCGAACGACAGATACATACATTAGCCGAACTCTGTCTGTCTGTTTTACTCGTTATTATTTTCAACAAACCATATTATAGATGCATATCCCTTTGATATCCTACAATCCTGTGCGTTCCATTACTATGTGGGTTTTGGGTCTTGTCATTTCATGTTCAGTGGTTCCCTGTCCTGTCTTTTAGTTCTCCCAGGTGTTATTTCTCGTTATTCCCGACGCCCCCTTGTTAGCTTGTTAGCTCGTTTGTCCATGATTATTTTAGCCCTGTGTTTCTGCCCTGTCTTTGTGAGTTGTTGAAAGTATCTTAGATGTTAACGTTGGTTATTTCTGAATCCTTGCATAGTCCTTGTATCCTGTTCCTGTCTAAATTTGTAGTTTGTTAATAAAGCCACACTGCGTCTGGTTCCAGCCTCATCGCTATTTCTACCGCACTACGTTACAACAGTTGAGCTATAAAACTTTTGGTGAGAAATGAGTATATTAGTAATCAAAGATTTAAGTGATCACCAAAGTCGCTCTATTTTGTTGTAGATCATTAAACTGTTGTTATGCTGCCTCAAATTTGTTTCGTGAGGTTCCTTCTGCACAAGCACTGCATGCAAAGTCATTGTCTGAGGCAACAAAATCAGCAAAGCTCTCGGACGCAGGCGATGTCTTGCTGCTCCACCTCGGGAGATCTTGTTCCTGTTTTCACAGGAAATGCTTTCCTCCTGTAAACCCATCAGACCACAGAATCTAATTTTTTCTTCAATAAATCATGGAGTTTTCAGTCCGTAGGGCTTTTTGATTATTGCCGTCATGTTGTGAGTTAATGGCTCTGGGTTTTATTGACTGTAAATGACAGACTAATGCACTTCTATTCATAGTTTTCAGATTTGTAGTTGCGATTTTGTCTGTTCCATCTCCAGTCGCAACTGTTGTGTGTGAGGTTTTAATTGAATTCAGCAGGTGAGATAATCACGGTGTGCAGCCTGATCGATCAAATCAACACAGCACACACACACACATGCAGACACACAGCCAAGGGGATCTTTGCTTCACTAAATAACAGCCTCCTTTCACACAAAGGTTAACATTTTGGTCACGCACTAGAGTCACTACCACAGTGAGAAGTGCACATTTACACTCGCGTTCAAAGAACATGCTGTCTGATTAACTCAGAGTAATAGATAGAAAGAACAGAATCATTACATCGTTATGGGGCAAAAACGTTTTTAGGATTTTTTTTTTTTAGGTTTCTTAAATGGCTCTCACTGTAGAAACCAATTAGTTCAGTTTACTTAATTTTATAATGCAAACTCGTTGCCTTACTTTTATTAAGTAAGCATAACTTAATTGCATCAAGTTATTCTTACTTAATCCATTTAAGTTTTGTCAACTTAATTCTGTCGGTGATCTGAGGAAGTGTACCCCCAGAGTGCATTGCGGCTTGAATAAATTAATTGCTTTGTTTTTCTATTTTTTGGCTTTATTTTACCATAACAATTTTGTTTGCTATTGTTATTGGGCTTATACTTACAAGAGACCGCATAAAAAAATTGTAACGGTCAATTAATTAAATCATTAAACAAAAAGATATATATGAGAATTATGTCACATGTCGTGAGCTACTAGTGCTTCTCGCAATACTACAGATGGTTATGTTTGGTTAGAGCCCTAAAACAGAGGGCTTTTTGAATATGATATTGAATATGTAAAATTACAATCAACATTATAAATTCAAATTATGACATGTTATAGTGACCTCAATAAAACAACCCAAACAAATGTGTGTGAAATTTTAATATTTCTTCTGTTTTATTACACAACTACACTCTAAAAAATGCTCGGTTGTTTCAACCCAAATGTGGGTCAAATGTGGACAAACCCAAATGTTGAGTTAAAAAATCCAATTAAAAAGTTTAAAGTTGAAAGTGAAAGTTTGAAAAAAAAAAAATGAAATTGCATTTTTAACCCAATATTTGGGTTTGTCCATATTTTACCCAAATGTGGGTTCAAACTACCCAGTTTGTCCAAAATGCTGGGTTATTTCAACCAAAATTTGCATCAAATATTGACCCAGTAATTGGGTTAACATTTTAAATGACATTTTAAACCCAACATTTGTATTTGTCCATATTTTACTCAAAATTGGGTTAAAACAACCCAGCATTTTTTAGAGTGTAAAAAAACCTGGGGTCAAATTGACCCCAAGGAAAACCGATGCTACAAAATGTGAAAAACTAGGAAAAAATATCAGCAGGTTAATTTTATGTTTACAGAGTTTTCCCCATTAAATTAGGAAAAGTCATTAAATCTGCAGCTAAATAAATAAATAAATAAATAAAATGACGTTTTTACAGACGTTAAACATTGAATGGGATCAAATTGACCACAAGGATAATAGACAAAGACAGCATGTGTGCATTGGCTGGTGTAGCCTGAGAAAGAAGCTTTTTTAACCCTATTTGAGAATAAGAAACAACATTTATGGGGCATTTAATATCAGTTTTTGATGCTGATTTGAAATTAGTTTGACCTTCCTTGAAAGGGACTTTAATTGCAGTGCACCCGAACTCCTCCTACAGGTAGTCACGATTTAGATCCGCATGACAGCTTTCACATTATCGTTTTTTATGCGAACCATACTCTTTTCAACTAAACTGCCAGTGTGAAGGCTCCCTGAGAGACTCTTAACCTCAAAGTTGTAGATTTGAGTCCCACCCTTGATGTGTCTTTTAGCTCATGGTCTCGTTTTATGGCAGTCGCAGAAACTGATTTAACCAGCCCTAGTTGTGTTGCGATAAATAAATAACAATAGTACGCATTAGACTGACATTAGCAGATGTTTCAACGGGCAAATACCCGACAGCTTGCTGCATGTGGCCTGTCAAACGCACAATCACAAAAAAAACACAGTGAGAAATTGTGCTTTGTGTCACTGATGACTATTGAATGTCAGGCCTATTTATGAAGCGTAATCTTTTGTGCAGAACCGCGGCGTATTGATCTGTGCCCGTAGGTTATGTTCTTCCATGTTTCATCGCTGTTTTCTCCACGAGGATGTCAACCACTGCATTTAGCTTCTTAAATATTTGATGGCAAAACAAATGTACTGAGCTCTTCGGCAAATGATTGGAATAATTTTTCCCTTTGAAATATTAATGCTGATGTCTAGCCACACATTTCATTGGAGTCATCCATAAGGTTTATGAATGTTCTTAGTATTGGGAATCTGTTATATGTTGTGCCGGGTGTTGTTTGAGAATGTTGTGTATGAGTTTGGAATAATCAGATAGAGTAGACAGAGACTTATTATATTATAATGATAATATAGTTATTGTTGTGTGTATTTTTATCTATCTAGAATTTAGAATAAATCAACACAAACTCTCAAACACATATGTATCTATGTATCTATGTATCTATGTATCTATGTATCTATGTATCTATCTATCTATCTATCTATCTATCTATCTATCTATCTATCTATCTATCTATCTATCTATCTATCTATCTATCTATCTATCTATCTATCTATCTATCTATCTATCTATCTACCTACCTACCTACCTACCTACCTACCTACCTACCTACCTACCTACCCATCCATCCATCCATCCATCCATCCATCCATCCATCCATCCATCCATCCATCCATCCATCCATCCATCCATCCATCCATCCATCCATGATTATTCCAGTTTAGAATAACTGGAATCCATTCATCCATCCATGATTATTTCTCCATCCATCCATCCATCCATCCATCCATCCATCCATCCATCATCTAACTTTCTGTCCATCCATCCACCCATCCATCCATCCATCCATCCACCCATCCATCCATCCATCCATCCATCCATCCATCCATCCATCCATCCATCCATCCATCCATCCATCCATCCATCCATCCATCCATCCATCCATCCATCCATGATTATTCCAGTTTAGAATAACTGGAATCCATTCATCCATCCATGATTATTTCTCCATCCATCCATCCATCCATCCATCCATCCATCATCTAACTTTCCATCCATCCATCCATCCATCCATCCATCCATCCATCCATCCATCCATCCATCCATCCATCCACCCATCCATCCATCCATCCATCCATCCATCCATCCATCCATCCATCCATCCATCCATCCATTTTGTGCCGGCTGCTGTTTGAGAATGTTGTGTATGAGTTTGGAATAATCAGATAGAGTAGACAGAGACTTATTATATTATAATGACAATATAGTTATTGTTGTGTGTATTTTTATCTATCTAGAATTTAGAATAAATCACTTTCAGCCATGATGTTGAGCAGAAGGCCTAGTTAATGTGGCCTAGGTAGGCATTAGATAGCGAGGAGGCGCACTAGTGTAGTAAGAGAGCGACTGTGTTAAGCAGAAGTCTCGTATCTCTCTGCTATCAGAGCTTTTGGCTGCATTTCTTCTTCAGGGTCAAAGTTCCTCCCGCCTCACTGAGTAATCCTGAAATCCACTCCA
>CM075878.1:28549934-28614934 GCA_038021265.1 Cyprinella venusta | reverse complement strand
TTTAAGATGCTAATATGTGCTACTGCTAGCAAATAGCTAGTTTATAGTCTATCAATTTAGTCACGTGTCACTCAAATAAAGTTAATATTAATGGGTTGATGACTATACAAAATACCTGAATCATATCAGGAAGCCTTTGAGGCTACTTTAATAGGGACGCTTAATATGACTTAATTCCATGATGTTGAAGTTACACGAACAAATTATGTTTGTTTAACGTAACCCAACATATGTTTTTTTTTTGAGTGAAGATAAGCAACGTTCAGAGATGTTCAATACACAGAAAGTCGTAATTTCAGTGCTATTCCAGTTAAGTCGTTAAGCTATTCGTTATAGTTAAGTCCTGAGTCGTCTTATGTTTTTTTGAGTTGGCGATTTCTTGCTGTGACATCCAGACATTTACATTTGCTTTTGTTTGATCAGACGTCTGGTTTCATTGATTCTTTAACAAATACGGCGTGGGAATGCAAGCTTTAGGTGGGTTTACTTTCAGATGAAGTTATGTAATACAATGCAATCACGTCATTTGAATTCCATATAGTTAGTGACTTCGCAGGAGTACTTCACACAATGAGATGCGCATGTTTAAATGCAGAATATTAGCATTCGTGTTTCTGTTTCTCGCCGTGGGAACAATATCGTGACATCTTAAAAAATCGGTGGAACACTTGTTGCCGTGGAGACTAGTCCGTTTAGCCGCATTGGCCGGCGTGTGTCTGAGTGAGAGATAACATTGAGGCGTGGAGTGCGCGTGAAGCGGTTGACATCTGTCTGCCTGATAGCACTCGACATCCTGACATCAAACAGCTTGGTCTCCAGTGTCTGTGTCTGTTGCTTTGTGGTAAATAAAGAGGACACGACTTTTGCTTCAGGCGTGAGTTGTAAAGTAAACAAAAGGGCTCATTCCAAACATTGTGCTTTAAACTATCGACTCATATTGTTTTGCGTTTATTTGTTTTGCCTGGCTTCCTTTAAATGCTCAACTAGTGCAGTGTGAATGTTATAAAATGTGAAATTAATGATATGCAATGCCATAGCTTTAATGTTTAGTATCTCATCTTCTCAGTTAAAGGAGTAGTTCACGTTTAACAAAAAAACTTTTGCTGATAATTTACTCACCCCCATGTCATCCAAGATATCCATGTCTTTCTCACTTCAGTCGAAAAGAAATCAAGGTTTTTAATGAAAACATTCCAGGATTTTTCTCCATATAATGGACTTCAATGGGAACCAAACGGTTCAAGGTCCAAAAGACAGTTTCAGTGCAAACTGTTCAAAGGGCTTTAAACGATTCCAGATGATGAATAAGGGTCTTATCAAGTGAAATGATCGCTCATTTAAAGAAAAATAACTAAATTTAAGTTTTCTAAGCTCAAATGGTCGCCTTGCTCTTTTCTGTGATGCGCGTTCGTGACTTTCCCATTCGAACACGTTTATCGAAATGAGCTAATCTTTTTTCGTGTCATTTGGTTCATTCAATGAACGAAATGAACGAGTTGACTCTGGAAAAGACTCGTTTCTCGACTTTTTTTAACATTAAACTCTGTTGGTTTCAATTAAGTGTGTCTCCTGAGCCGAATCAGTCACCAATGAGATGCTGATATGTCCTCAAAAGGTAGCTGTCTATGTAGGAAGTAGACATCAAGGCAGCTCACTATAACAGTGTGAATGTTTTCTGATGGGAAAAGTCCACAATACCTGTCATTCTCCTTTCTCGGCAATTGATTGGACTGTGTTTTGTTTCTATTGTTATTTGAGATGATTTGGATGGCCTGCAGGAGAGGAAGGGAGATCCAGCGTTTAGTTTTTGAAAGCAGCAACAGAGAGCAAAAAGACTAGTCTGGATTGATCAGTTTAAATCAAAATATCCAATTCGATTTATGGGGGAACCATTCTCCCAAGGCCTCTCTCTTAACCCCAATCAGATGACATTACAGTTTCCCAAGCTTCCTTTGGGTTAATCAGTGTTGTAATGCAACATAACTTTTCTTCTGATGTCTAATCACGATAATGATGATTACGTCCGCCGCCTGCAGCCGTTACTGCTTTTATTCCAGTAGAAATATTTCAGCTTGAACTTTCCAGAGTTTTAATTGTTGTCTCTGCCTTCATTCACTTCATTAATGTGTTCATTTGTTCAGTTAGGCTGTAATCTCGTCTTTATTTCTCTCGTTCGCGTATAGTTTGTGTCTCGTTCTGTCCCGCTGTGAGACTCAGGCAATCAGACCCTGACAAAGATAAAACAAAATTTTGTTATTCTTCTTACTGTTGAGTGTTGTTACCGCTACTGAGACCTGTTTATTTATTTGTGCGTTTTCATGCTTCCAGAATGTGTCTGAGTTCATTAACAGGATAGATGCCTGATAGCCAAACTCAATTGTATTTGTTCTGTCAACTATTTTTTTTATACACTGGATAAGATGACATTTCAATAAGATGTGATAAGTCAGTGGCTCAGTGGTTCATGTAGGTTGTCTACAAACTGGAAGGTTGGTGGTTCAATTGGTGGCGCCTTACATGTGCCTGAACGTGTTTAATGAACGATAATAGTTCATGAACGCATTTATATTTTCGGCAAACGTGAACTGAACGAAATGTATTACTGCCTGATGAACGTTACTGTGAACGCCTTCGTTCTGGTGTCTGTGGACGCATGCTCTCTCAGTTTAACTTTGTTCAGGGTGCCAGATTTCTATAGATCCTTACACCGTGTCCTAACTACACGCGACGCGACGCCGCGACACGCGATAAAAGGTATCTTTTCCATGTTAATCGGAGTTTTTGTCCTAACCAGACGCGACGGCGACACGCGAAGTTTCTAATTTAGAAACAGTTCCTATTTCTGCGACGTCGCGGCTGACAGAATGAAGAAATTACACTGGTTATGAGTACACATTATTTATTTTTAGTTAAAAATAGGTCACTGTGCCACAAGCGATAACGGATAAATTACCTCAGATTTTGAAAGCATGTAATATAGCGTTCAAAATGAATTCTATGTAAACATACAACTGTACTTCATAACAAAATTAGTCAATGAGTTATATTTTGTTAATGTTTTGATTTTTAATAGTGCTATTTCTTAATTTGATTATGTCCTTACCCATTTACAATGCGAGGGCGGGCCAACAGTGCACTTTCACAGAGAGGCTCTGCTCACACCATAGGCTCACACGCTGTTCTAATGTGCGGCGTCCCACAGTCGCGTCGCGTCTAGTATGGACAGACCCACTTTCTGTCGCTGGAATTTTATCGCGTCGCGTGTAGTTAGGACGCGTTGTTACAGGCGAAAACTTGGCTAAAACACACGTAAACAGGCTTTAATATGTAGCGAAAAAAACACCCAATCTGGCAACACAAGACACCAGTTTCGCACCGCGGCCGTCGTCGACAAAGCAGCGCTCGAGGAGGCGTCGTATGATCATTTTGACGGATTTTATGACGAGGTCGGTGAGGAAATACAGTGGTGTGAATAAGTTTTGACACCCATGCTAATTTTGCCTAAAAAGAGGAATAAAAAATCATCTTTTGGATATTGATCTTAATGCCTTAATTAGAAAAATGAGGAAAACTCCAACCTTTAAGGACACCAATTTTCTTTGTGAATGAATAATGTATCATAAATGAATAAATGTTTTTTCCTTAAAATACAGGGTGCATAAGTCATTGCCCCCCTATGTTAAATTCCCATAGAGTTAGGCAGATTTTTATTTTTAAAAGCCAGTTATTTCATGGATCCAGGATAATATGCATCCTGATAAAGTTCCCTTGGCCTTTGGAATTAAAATAGACCCACATCATCACACCATTCACCACACCTAGAGATTGGCATGGGGTACTTTCCATAAGATCATCTTTCAATGCAAATCAAACCAGCTATTAGGCTAACTGAAGTAAAACCATGCCAATCTCAAGTCATGGTGAATGGCGTGTGATGATGTGGGGATATTTTAATTCCAAAGGCCAAGGGAACTTTATCAGGATGCATATTATCCTGGATCCATGAAATAACTGGCTTTTAAAAATAAAAATCTGCCTGACTCTTTGGGAATTTACCATAGGGGTGTCCTGACTTATCCACCCTGTATTTTAAGGAAAAACATTAATTAATTAATTTATTTATTTATTTATTTATTTATTTATTTATGATACATTATTCATTCACAAAGAAAATTGGTGTCCTTAAAGGTTGGAGTTTTCCTCACTTTTCTAATTAAGGCATTAAGATCAATATCCAAAAGATGATTTTTTATTCCTCTTTTTAGGCAACTTTAGCATGGGGGCCAAAACTTATTCATACCACTGTATATGATGTGACCAGTGCGACACATATGAACATGGACACACTCTGGCTCATGTCTTATCCTTTAGTTTTCCTGTATGTGATATTGAAAGTTTAGTTTGATTAGTGAGATTGGTTTCTCTGATCACGAGTCTGTTGCTTTGAAAAGTTTCCTCCTGCCTTTCTGTTAATCCACTCATGCCCTCCATGACAACCTTCAAGTTTCTTATGACATCTTCAGGGATTCGCTGTCTGATTATCAGGAAATGGTCAAAAGAGCGAGGGCCAATTATTTTTGAATTATTACTGAAAAAAATCATTTCAATCCCAGAGTTATTTTATAGTAGATTGAATTCTGTTATTCATTCTCCTGTCTCTCACGTTCTTGATATCTCTCTACAAACTTATTGAGAAGATTGCCTGATGCTCAATCTTCTATTTAGTTACCCGAATATGATCAATCAGCTCCATCCACATGCTCTGCCGTCTTTCATCAGTATGAGCCTGTTTCTTTCACAACCCTGGCAGAGATTGTTAAACACAGCCTACAGCCAGTCCTCGGGATATCATTCCTACACGCATTTTTAAACAGGTTTTTCATATTATTCGTCCAAGTATCCGGGCTATAATGAATTGTTGCTTGGTCACAGGCTCTCTGCCAGTTTGTTTTAAACATGCTATAGTGCATCCTCTTATTAAAAAATCTCATTTAGATTTGTCTAAAGTTCTGGAGAAGGTATTTGTACCCAATTACAGAGAACAACAAAGTACAGACTCAGCACTTTTAAAAGTCTACAACGAAATGTTATTAAGTGTTGATTCCAGAGCTTCGACAATCTTCGTATTATTAGATCTTTTTTTGTTAGTGTTTGACAACGTAGAATAGATCATATTAACTTGGTTTCTCATCTGGAGCACTTTGTTGGACTTCGAGGACTGGCCCTTCAGTGGGTCAAGTGCTATTTGGCAAACTTTTTGTGACATCAGCTTCGCTTACCTATAGGGTCCCTCAAGGCTCTATGCTTGCTCCTCTTTTGTTTTCCTTATATATGCACACTTTGGGATCTATTTTTAAGAAACGTTGTGATTCTTTTCATTGTTATCCAAATGACAAGGGGATTTACCCGCCGTTGAAAAAGAATAACAAAAGTGCTTTAACCCTCAGGTGCTCTTTGGTCATTTCTGACCGAAAAATTTTCTGTTTTGAATTTCTAAAAATCACAGCTTCATCGGAATGTTATGAAACTTGGTGACTTTTATGGCATTATGTATGTGAACACACACAAAAAAATTGAGGTCATGATCTGAGCATGCTACGTAAATGGTCTTAAAAAAATACACACTTGTGGTCTTTGGTCAAAAATGACCCCCATAGGAAATGAATGGGAAATTGACAAAAACACAAAAATTCACAAATTTTTATTTATTTATTTTTTTTTAACATTTTTTAATAAAAAAAAATATATTTATATATAAAAGTATATAATAAATAAAATTATAAATTTAAATTTAAAATTATAAAATTATATTATAAATAAAATTATATTCAAATCCACCAAAAAAAGTGTGTTCATAAACATCTGGGGAATTCATATGCTTCTCCATAGAGAGCTGTACATGCCATCTAGTGGTTACACCATGATTCTACGCTTTTTCTCTATACTGTAACCAGATGGTGCTAATTTTCTTCAAAAAATATTTTTTTTTTCTGAAGGCCTAGACTCTATATTAAACTAAAATACTGCATTAATATTTTTTGAAAAAATTAATATGTATATATATAGAAAAATATATAGATTTTTCCATGGCAAAAATAGACCATAAATATTGCATAAATATTAAAAAATTCAATCAAATTGTCTCTAAATTCTAAATTACAAAGAATAAATATTATAGAACAAAAATAAATTGCATTGGTTTTACTGGGATGGAGGAAATTTAATTTTTAGGTGTCCGGTCACTTTTGACCGGGAAGATAACAAGTGTGACTCCGAAACGAAGAGCACCTGAGGATCAAATCCTCTTTTAGCCTGTCAATATGATTTTTTATTCTTTGGACCAAATTATCAGTTTGTTTCTCTTAATTTTTAATCTTGGTCCACTGGTCTCGTATAATAAAGCGGTTATGACAAATATGGGTGTATTATTTGTCAAAGCTTGTCTTTCATTTGGAAAATTTGTCTTTTCGTGACATTGTGTTGTCTATCTTTTTTCCTATAATTCAGTCTGCACATCCACAATTCAAGCAAAAAAAAACATACAGCAGTCTACAAGATAAACACAAATGTTAAACACATCACCTGGGACGTTAGCTGTTCTGTCTTGTTTTGTTGTGTTGGACTAGTAAAATTCTCCTTCCTTCGTTTGTGAGACAATTTGCAGCTCATTTAATTATTCTCCCTGTCATTCCCTGTCATTCTGCTTTCTGCATGTGTTGTGTTGGCCAATTAAATTCACACTCATGAATTAAAAGAGAGCCAATTCTTTACATGTGAGCGCCTAGAAGCTACTATTGCTAAACCATTAAGCTGATGTTCATTTCTACTCTGTCTTTCACTCTTATGAGCTGGTTTGGGGGGAGGTATTGATTTTGATTTTTATTTCAGTCTAAAATGCTTCGCTGCGCTGGTAAAAGGACCCGATGGCATGTATTGTTTCAGTTCTTAACTATATTTGAATTGATTGAATGCAATGAGCTGAACACAATGGCCTGATCTCAGGGTTACACTCCATTTGAAAACCGTAAATCCTGAAAAGTTGTAAAATATAATAAAATCAAAACAAAGAATATATATATATATTAAGTTTTCACTGACTAACTTAGAGGATTAGTTCACATCAAAATGAAAAATTTCCTGATAATTTACTCACCTCAATGCCATCCAAGATGTTCATGTCTTTCTTTCTTCAGTGGAAAATAAATGTAAGTTTTTTGAGAAAACCATTTCACGATTTTTCTCCACACAATGGACTTCAATGGTTACCAAATTGTTGAAGTCCAAATCAGTGCAGTTTCAAAGGGCCATGAAGAGCTTCAAACGGCTCTGCATGATCCCAGCTGAGGAAAAGGGTCGTAATCACGGTGGAAAGGTCACGCTGGACGTAGGCGGAAGTACCCGCCCCATTGTTTACAAGCGTGGAGAATGTTATTGTATGTTGAAGGGACACATTTAGGTCTTTGCGTAAGTTATAGTTTAAAATGGTCCTTTCGTGTGCGTATCCTGGATGTTTAAAACTTCCGCCTACGTCCAGCGTGACCTTTCCATCGTTATGAAGTAATGCCTGGCACGTCGCAGACCAGCACAAGACTAACAATTGTGGTTACAAAGTATATACATTTTCTTTCTTTCTTTCTTTTTTTTTACGTTTCGCTAGATAAGACCCTGTTCCTCATCTGGGATCATGCAGAGCCGTTTGAAGCCCTTTAGAAACTGCACTGATTTGGACTTCAACAATTTGGTAACCGTTGAAGTCCGTTGTGTGGAGAAAAATCCTGAAATGTTTTCCTCAAAAAAAAATGTAAAAAAATTTCCACTGAAAAAAGAAAGACATGAACATCTTGGATGGCAAGTAAATTATCAGGAAATTTTAATTTTGAGGTGAACTAATTCTTAATAAAGTGTATTTTGTAAATATAAACAAATTTTATTTTTTAATGGCTGCAACAAACTCCAAAAAAGTTGGGGCAGAGGCATGTTTACCACTGTGTGACATCACCTTTCCTTTTAATCTTTTAATATAAAATGTATTTAATTTATTACGTATTTATTATGTATTTACTATACATTTATTATGATTTGTTTATATAATTATAATACATTTACATTTATTATATAAAATGCATTTATTTACTTATTTTAAAATATTTTTTTATAACTTTTTAGTTTTAATTTGCGTTTTTCTAAATAATTTGTATTAGTTGAAATGACTGAAGTATTTATTATTTATTATTAATTACTTTTGTTCAAAAATATTATTTATACATTTTTATTTATTTCAATTTTAGTCAATTATTTCCTAATTGGTTACTTTTGTAAATAAATACAATAATTTATATATTTTACCATTTTATTTTGTGATTTCTAAAATAATGATTACTATTTGTTATTGATTATTTATTTTATTCTTATGAATGTTTATTAGGACTTTAGAAAAAAACCTGCTGTTGCTTTTTGAGGTTTTTTTTGTCAGATTGTTGCTTAATTAAGTTTTGACAGATCAAAGCGTTAGTTCACCCAAAAATCAAAATTCTGTAAGTATTTACTCACCCTCATATTGTTCCAAACCTCTGTGTTTATTTGTTCTGCTGTACCCATTGACTACCATAGTAGGAAAAAATCAACCCGGTCTCATCCCAATTCGTCATATAACTGACGTTTTGGGACGTCTTTTGACCATTCGTCAATATACGACTTTTTAGGGCCCCCCTAAACGTCGGTAGATGACGTTATGGGATCCTAACTCTACCCCATACCTAAACCTAACCCTAAACCCAACTCGTCACCTAACTGACGTTAAAGGTAAAGCGTCAGTTGTATGACGACCCGGGATCGTCATCTACCGACGTTTAAGGGGGCCCTAAAAAGTCGTATATTGACGAATGGTCAAAAGACGTCCCAAAACGTCAGTTATATGACGAATTGGGATGAGACTGTGTTAAAAAAATACATACTATGGTAGTCAATGGGGAATGAGATCTGTTTGATTAAAACATTCTTCCAAATATCTTCCTTTGTGTTCAGCAGAACAAATAAACACATAGAGGTTTGGAACAACATGAGGGTGAGTAAACAATGATAGAATTTTCATTTTTGGGTGAACTAACCCTTTAACTTCACTTGACTTGTTTATTAAGTAACACTTTATTTACTGGACTTTTCAGTGTTTCGGAAGTCGCTGTTTTTGACATCTCCTTTCCGTCACTGTCACTTTGAGCAGGTCAATTCGAGAGTCATCTAATGAAACAAAGACTGCTATATCAAGCCGAGCTCTGACGGTAATGTCCCGTGACATCAAGGGCGGCTCTGTCAAAAAGGTTTTTGACTGCTCGGTGACATCCGCACACCTCAGCACTGGTCCCGCGCGACCCCACAGCGCATGAGCCCCTCCACGGGCGCTGCCTCAGCAGGTTCATCCATGCAGGACCTGATCCAGGGCGACGTCTCTGCACCAGGGACTGAGATGGACGGGCCTGCTGGAGGATGATGGGAAGGGATTAGTGTATGGGACAGGAAGCCACCCACTGCCTCTAGCGATGTCCCTGTTGCTGTGTCACTCTAATTGGCTTGGTGGAATAAGAGATAGTGTCTGAAATCTTTGAATACGGGGGAAGACTCTTCACAGGTTAGCAGATGGGCCGTAGTGTCAGTGTTCTCCAGTGTGGCAAGTTAAAGCAGTAAAGTTATGAAATCTTCTTTTCTTATACATGGACATTCTAAAATATATCTGGTTTTCACAAAAATATGAAGCAGCACAACTGTTTTCAACATGGATTATAATAAGAAAAGTTTCTTGAGCATCAGAACAATTTCATGTGACACTCAATACTTGGGTTACGATGCTGAAAATTCAGCTTTGTATCACAGGAGTGTGTGCGTGCATGTGTACAGTACACACAAAATTTCACTAGTGGATTTTTTTTTAAGTAATCATTCACCCAAATATGATTTTTTTTTTTAATTTTTCACTTTCATGGCATTTCCAAATCTGCTTGACTTTTCGAAGAATATTTATCCTATCCTTGACTTTTCAGTATAATGAATGTGAATGAGAACGGAGAGCTGAAGGGAAAAGAGCTCACTGCAGGGCAAGCGTTTCTGTCTATTGTATAAAGACTTAAATGTTGATCTGTTTATCACATAAAGCTGTCATATGGCTCAGAAGACAGAGTATAGCACACACACGTTACATATGGAGTACTTATATGATACTTTAATGGCGCTTTGACAGCCTTTTTGAAGCTTGAAAGCTCCCGATCCAATGAAATGTTATGTAATAGGCAGATTGTAAGGTATTGCTGTGAATGCTCTTCACTTTTGCTTAAGGAGAAATACTTGTATAGCGTTGATGGTTCTTTAAAGAATCTAATCAAACCAACAGTGCACTAAAACCACAATATTTGCTCTGACATGACCCTCAAATGCCCTTTACAGAGGGTCTAATTACTGTCACAAGTATTTTCCATTTGCTATAGACACACTCTCCACTTAGGATGTTTTCCTGTGGAGTGATTCCTCACACTCTTAGAAGAAAAGGTTCTATATAGAACCTTAAAAGGTTCTATCAGCGCTACGTATTTGGAACCCCTAAACGGTTCAATACCCTCTTAAAAAAGAGGGCTCCTCTGGGTTCTATATAGTTCCATACTTGGCCAATAGAACCTTTTATCAAAAAAAAGGGTTCTATATAGAACCATTTTGGAGTTCCATATATGAAGCGGGGGATGGAACCATTTCTGGTTCTAAATAGAACCATTTCTTCTAAGAGTGCAGTGTGAAAGATCCTTCAATATACCTAAAAATCCCCTTTTCACGCCGATAATGGTGGCAGAGCGAGACTCAAAACTGTGCAGAAATAATCATAAGGCCTGATGTGATCATACAACTTCAATGGTCTTAACAACCGTAAGCCCCTCATGCAAAGCATTGCTAATTAAAAATGTACATGCTGGGAATTTGTTGGTGCAAAAGCTTGATAAGATAAGTCATGTCCTGTTAGTGTTAATGCTAAACAAACTTTTCTTCTGTTGATTTAATATCGTTAAATCCTGCATTCATTGTAGCGTGTAGTTGCATCACCCTGGCTTTGCAAGATTAAACATCACATTATGATATATTTTTGTAAGTTGTAATCAAAGTTATTCAACCAACCCCAAATGCAAATCAGGTTTATTCTACGCTATCTCACGACCAATTCGTACGAATTCGTACGAGTGATTAAAAAGTGGCTAATTCGTACGAATTCATACGACCTCACGCGTACGAATTCGTACGATTTGTCCAAACCGACGTGGTGGGTAGGTTTAGGGGCGGGGTAAGGGGTAGGTCATTCGTACGAATTCATACGAATTTGCCAATTCGTAAAATATGCACGATTTAGCAAAAACGTACTAATTCGTACGAGTGAGGTCGTACGAATTGTTACGGATTAGCCACCTCGTAAAATTCGTACGAATTCTCGTGAGATCGGGTTGGTTTATTGGCTAAATTTAGACTTTTAGCTGTTTGCAATGAAGTATTGAGTATTTTTAACGCATTACACTATAGATTTTATATTCAAAGTATAGAAAAAATAGTATAGATTTTTAATGTTATACATTATTTTAATGTGTAGCACTACTATATATATATATATATATATATATATATATATATATATAGTATGTATAGCATTCAAAATGAGTCTTTTAAAAAGTAAAACAGGCTAACATGATCATACTAGCTGCCACCCAATGTATTTTCCGTCTGATCTTTCAGTCTAGAGACACCGAGAGAAAGTGGACATCTGTACGGCCCCATAATCTCTCTACTGTTGTTGTTTTGGCTAATTAAAACCCCTTTACAGAAGCAGAGCAATTAGCAATAATGAGAGACAAACTGTGTGTGTGTTAGTCTTATGCCAGTAGCAAAAGCCACTTCACCTGCTGGATTCACTCACTAGAGTTTTTTTTTTTTTTTTTTAATGATTAAAAACCTGTCATCATTTACTAACCCATACAACTTCCTTTTGTCCATGAAACACAAATTGAGCAGGCCGTGTCTGTGCTTTTCCAAAAAGGGACAGAAAAGATTGCGCTATATTCCAGGTCTTCAGCAGTCAGAGAGCTTTATTTGAAGAACAGACATTTCTTGTCTCTTTACTTCCACTAGAATGAATAAAGTTGGATCTAATCTAAAAATGTAAGTCTTTAGTAGACCCACATTACATCGGGGTCAGCCATTGAACATACAAATTGCACTCACACCACTCTATGCGAAGATTAATACAAAATTTCATGAAATATTCAGGCACAAATGGCACTCTCTTTTTCTAGGTTGGCCCATTTGTGTCGCAGGGTTTATGATATTAGGTAAGTTGAAGCTTACCTAAGCTACCATATCAATTATCAGCTGATATTACTATTTTTTAATCCTTGGATATGTATCAAGAGGTATAAGATATATTGCACATGCTCATTTCTCCTATTTTTTACATGCACATTAACCCTGCTGTCATCTAAAGTTGAATCTGATATCAGTATTTTAATAACACCGTTAAATGTAATCTTGAGCAAATCTCAAAACACTCTAAAAAAAATATTTTCAAGATTTGTTATCACAACATTTTTTCTTTTGTCAAATCAACTTAAATAATTTATTTAGTTCAGATAACTTATTATTTTGAGTTTTTGATGTTTAAATCAATCACCTTCATTGTATTAACTCAATTTTTCAAATTCAATCAACTTAAAATTTTAAGGCAACCAGGTTACTTAATTGTTTTAAGTTAAACCAACAATATTTTTTTACAGTGAATGAATGTTTCATACTGTACATTATAATGTTGTAATTCATGTGTAGCATTTCAAATTGTGGCTTTTAGGTGAAACTTTTTATTTAGACCAAATAGTATAGATTTTTTTAGCGTTATCGTTATTTTCAGCTTATAGTTATCTCTAAGTATATTCTTGAGGAAGTTCAGTTGTCTTTGTTCCAGTTTGTGTGTGTGTGTGTGTGTTTTTCGAGGACAGGTAGTTTTGTGTTCCAGTTGAGGCTGTGTGTGAAGACAATGATTAATTTCCTCATTTCCCCTCCCGCTCTCGAGATGATGCCACGGGGCTGTCGAGATGTGCACTCCAGCTTTGTATTCCGGTTGCGAGCACAGTTCATTTCATTTGGCACATCTAACAGTGTGCTAAATGAGGGTTACGGTTGACTAGTCATGTGTCAGTTAATCTCTGTTGGAATGAAATCAGCATATTCACAAATTTAAAATCGACATGAAATCAAAACTGACCCTGTTTACTTTTTCTAAACGGTCTTGTTCTTCTTTGTGATTGATGCCCATTTTTCTAAAGAAGAAAACAAGTCTTAATAATAATTTCTAAATAAGTCCTAACGGATAAAATGAGGTTTCTATCAGAAATACATTATGTAAATAAAATAAATCGTTAATACCGTCATAGATGAATCCTCAATTTCATCTTATTGTTTATAATGGCTCATTTTAGGTCACAACCTATTCCTAGTTAAATTGCACGGATCTTATCGTGTTGTTTTGGTCAATTTTCTGGGTTAGAGTAAACAGGGTGGTTTGTCTATTCTTTGCAGATGTTTACAACGGTTTTATTTTTAGCTCCGTCTGCCATCGCTACGCCCCGTTTCTTTCATTTTCCTTTTCCCGTTCTCCTTTTCTAAATAAATAAATGTCCCAGGAGAAGCCCTTGTCTGGACCGCTTATTCTGCGACTTTGACCTAAAAGCATCCCATAATTCCCGGTCCCCTGCTCATTCCTGACATGTGCAGTGAATAATGAACGCAAGGCGGACTAAATTTGGAGCCTCTGTTCTCTTTTTAGCAGCACGAGCTATTTCTGGAGCCGCTCTCTCTCTCTCTCTCTCTCACATGCCGCGTACGAGACATGAATAATTCATGACGGGAGGGGTTTGGAAGGCAATGTGAGGTGAGGAAAATGCTGGTTTCTTCACGAGGCTGCGAGTCTTTCTTGTTGTGAATGCAGGAATTGCAGTCTAGTCCTTTTGATTTTAATTATGCATTTTCTCTCTTTCTCTTCTGACGTCTCTCCTCTTGCAGATGTCCGCGCTCCGAGCAAATCTGTTAATCTCCATCAAAAGGCGTAATTTGTATTAATTAGTGCCATTACTGTGCAGCTGTTAATTCTATCATCGGTCCAATCGATTCATCTAAAGGTCATGTCTGCTGGGTTGGCGCTGTTTATGAAAGGCTCGATAAAAACAGTACAAGTTAATGAAACGGTGATAAAGCAGAGTTGACGTGATTTGAACCCATCCAACTTAAACATGGATGGATGGATACATTTATGAATAAATGGATAGATAGATGGACAGATGAATTGATAGTTAAACTTAAACAGATGGATAGAAGGATGGATGGATGGACGAATGCACAGATATACGGTAAGATGGATGGATAGATGGCTGGACAGATGGATAGATAAATATATAAATACATGGATTGACAGGTAGATGGATAGATAGATGGACAGATGAATTGATAGTTAAACAAAAACTTTTGCTGATAATTGACTCACCCCCATGTCATCCAAGATGTCCATGTCTTTCTTTCTTCAGCTGTTTTTTGATGAAAACATTTTCTCCATGTAATGCACTTTACTGGGAACCAAACGGTTCAAGGTCCAAAAGACGGTTTCAGTGCAGCTTCAAAGGGCTTTAAACGACACCAGACGATGAAAATGAACAAATCTTTTTCCAAGTCATTTGGTTCATTCAACAAATGAAATGACTCTAAAAAAGATTTGTTCATTTTGATGAACGAGTTTGAACAGGAGAGTCACGAACGCGCATCACAGAACAGAGCAAGGTGAGCATTTGTGCTTATAAAACTTAAACTTTTTTATTTATTTTTGAAATGACCGATCGTTTCGCTAGAAATCTGGAATGTTTTCATCAAAAACCCTAATTTCTTTCCGACTGAAGAACTGAAAATTATCATCAAAAGATTTTTTTTTTTAAAGTGAGCTATTTCTTTAAATAGATGATAGAAGGGTAGACAGATGGATGGATGAATGGATGATGGGTATTGTCGAATCCACAGACTAAAAGATGGATGGATAGATGGTTGGACAAATAGACAGATTGATGGCTAAATATATGAATAAATGGATAGACAGGTAGATGGATCGATAGATGGACAGATGACTTGATAGTTAAACTTAAACGGATGGATGGATGGATGGATGGATGGATGGATGGATGGATGGATGGATGGATGGATGGATGGATGGATGGATGGATGGATGAGTACTGTAGATGAATACACAGATATACGGAAAGATGGATGGATATATTGTTGGACAGATGGATAGATAAATATATAAATACATGGATAGATGGATAGAAGGACAGATTAATTAATAGTTAACTTAAATAGATGATTGAAGGGTAGACAGATGGATGGATGGATGGATGGATGGATGGATGGATGGATGGATGGATGGATGGATGGATGGATGGATGGATGGATGGATGGATGGATGGATGATGGATGGATGGATGGAAAATGAACAGATTGATGGCTAAATATATGAATAGATGGATAGACAGGCAGATGGATGGATTGATGAACAGACGAATTGATAGATAGACAGATGTACAAAAGGATAGATAGATAGATAGATAGATAGATAGATAGATAGATAGATAGATAGATAGATAGATAGATAGATAGATAGATAGATAGATAGATAATATAAATACATGGATAGATGGATAGAAGGACAGATTAATTGATAGTTAACTTAAATAGATGATTGAAGGGTAGACGGATGGATGGATGGATGGATGGATGGATGGATGGATGGATGGATGGATGGATGGATGGATGGAAAATGAACAGATTGATGGCTAAATATATGAATAGATGGATAGACAGGCAGATGGATGGATTGATGAACAGACGAATCGATAGATAGACAGATGATAGACAGATGTACAAAAGGATGGATAGATAGATAGATAGATAGATAGATAGATAGATAGATAGATAGATAGATAGATAGATAGATAGATAGATAGATAGATAGATAGATAGATAGATAGATAGATAGATAGATAGATAGATAGATAGATAGATAGATAGATAGATAGATAGATATGGTTGGTTTCATGTTGGAACTGTAGGTAGATAAAAAGACTTTTTCCAGGGAAACTTCACTTCTCTTCGCATCACCTTGCACCCGTCGCCATGGCGATGCCCGCCTCAATCATATGGCAGGGTGTGTTATGATGAGGGCAACCATTAGCCTCAGACCTGTGCGCTGGGTAATGGAAGGTTTCACTGACAGCAGGCGATGATTTCTCAGAGGAGAGAAGTGTTTGGGGAGAAAATGATGTGGGCGAAGGCTTTTTGGGCCGTATAAATACAGATAAGACTCTATTTTGGGAACTTTAAATATCATTTATCATTTTCATTTTTTTTTGGAGTGAAAGTCTGCAGGACAAATTGCATCTGTAGAAATTTAATGGCTCCATTAAAGAGCCACTGACTGCTCTTTCCCGTTGGGTCATCAAAATGTAAATAATTTGAAGTGTAGTTAGTTGTCATAGCCTTTTTTGTCCATAGGAAAAGAAATGGAAATCAGTCTATTCTTGTTTAAATCAGGTGTTATACAAGGTCATTTCCACAGTAAATGAATTTCCCGGGGTTGGACAGGAGCTCTCCCACTCCGAGACTCAAGGTTAAGTGACTCTACTCATAGACTCACCTCTGGGGAACTGAACTCACAGCACTACAGTATGCAGTCAAATCTATTTCCTGAGGATTCAAATCAACAGTCTGTTACTTCCCAGCAATATAAACACACTTAGGGAATTTGTACTCTAGAGCTTTTGCTTTGATCTGGATGAGTGTTATACAAGGTCATATGTACCCATCCATCCTTCTGTCCACCCATCCATCTGTCTGTCTACCCTTCTATCATCTATTTAAGGTAACTATCAATTCATCTGTCCATCTATCCATCTACCTGTCTATGCATGTATTATATATTTATCTATCCATCTGTCCAACGATCTATCCATCCATATTTCCATATATCTTCATCTGCAGTACCCATCCATCCATCCTTCTATCCATCTGTGGGCAGGTTGCTTTTATACACATTACCAGCTGACATTAGGAGTAGGCATTATCCTTTAAATGTATTGCTTTGTATCTTATCTGCCCCAAAATGTGTATATTAGTGTCTTAAGATATTATAAATATGCTAAAATAGTATGTTAAGATGATAATGCACGCTTTGAGGTTATTGCTCCAGGGACAAGCTGCTTTTTTGCTCATTTCTTCAGTGTACTGTCTGAAAAGAGACTGCAGCAGGTGGGATTCATTCACACAAGTGATCAGTCGAGTATTAAAATGACTTTGATTCAGTGCTTGCAACCCTTTTTACCTTTATAATGTGATATATTTTTAAATAAAATTCTCTGTATGACAGGCTTTGGCAAAGTCAACCGTAAGTACAAACTTATTTCGTAGGCAGAGCAATTTGTATAAAACATTGTTTTTCTTTTTTTAAAAAAGTGTTTAATGATGAATTATGCATTAACGTCTCTGCCTCAAGAAAGTAAACAAGTTATAACAAGTAAACATAACATATTTTGCCCTTTTAAAAAGTCTTGATTTGGTTCTTGCGCTCTACTACAATAGGTTTGAATGTTCAAAAATCCCCTTTCGAATCTTATTTGGTGTTGTCGCAGCTCCTCTCTTCCCAGACCCTGTCCCAAATAGCACCCTAAACACTTGTGGTCTTCCTACGACCGCAAAGAGAGCATCCTTTTGAAACCTAAAATGACGAATGGGACACAGTCTCATGGATTAAACGGACATGTTAACACAGTCTCATCCCAAAAAGTCATATATCTGACGTCTTGGGATGTCTTTTGACCACACGTCAATATCCGCCTTTTTAGGGCCCCCTTAAACGTCGGTAGATGGCGATCCCGGGCCGTCATACAACTGACGCTTTACCTTTAACGTCAGTTAGGTGACGGGTTAGGTTTAGGGGTAGGTGTTAGGATCCCATAACCTCATCTACCGACGTTTAAGGGGGCCCTAAAAAGGCGAATATTGACGTATGGTCAAAAGACGGCCCAAAACGTCAGTTATATGACGTCTTGGGATGAGACTGCGCTGTAACAGCAAGTCCTGCAAGTCCACAAGACCGAAAGTGCATATGAAGTATGTCTGTAGCAGACTATTTGGGTCTCTGAAGCCCCTCCTTCCAAATGACCTCTGATTGGTCGGCTTGACCAGTGTGTGGTGATTGGTCAACCTCTTCGAATGTGTTTGGGAAATGTCGCTTCCCTTACCATAAGCAGGTTTTTCAACACACTACTAACACATCTCATACAGGCCCCGCCCCTTTTATTTTGCCAATGCCTTGGGCGGGAATTATTTAAATAAGGAAGAAAACTTTATACAATGGGAGTTCAGAAACAGTGCGCACTGATATAGAGTATAAGTCTATTGTTTGGGAGAGTGGTTTTTGTAACTTTGCAGATCTTTTTCATGCTCAAACAGCAACATTGGGCACTAAAGTAAGTTGAACATGTAAAAAAGCATAATAGATCCTCTTTAGACATTCTGTAGGTGATGAATCAGCATGAACTTGAGCATCAATAAGTATCCTACATGCTTCTAAACCGTAGTAGTAACCTTTTAACTGAAGATCTAGCAAATCAAACAAGCTCTTTTACTCGTTTTTAACTCCTTTTTTCCGTCTAAACCGAGTATTTAACATTCACGTCGGAGTCTGTGAAGCGGCATCAAACATGCTGCTCGATCTCTCGGCTTTGAAGTGTCGTTTGTATGTTCTTAATCACCGCAGACATTGTCATCAGTATTTTGTCCCTCTCTCCGCAGCGTCCTGCCTCTGATCAATTAGAGAGAGAGACCTTTAATGTTGTGATGTAATTCACTTAATCAAAACTGATTAGGGTTAAAAAGTGAAGCTTAAACTGTCTGGAGACAGAATAATGAAAGGACTCGATGTACTCTGCTTTCATCCCTTTTTGTCCACTGTTTTCCTTTTTGTACTCTTGTAATTTCATCTTCCTCCTTTTACGTCAGTGCATTTCGAACATATAATAACGGCACTCACTGTCAACCTTTCGGCGGGAGCTAAATTAATGGTACGTCTTAGAAATATTTAGTACATTTCCCCAAAAAATGTCTTTTTGCGCTGTGTTAATGGCTCTTTTACCTGCATTTTAAGGCATTAGGTGTGCTGTCAGTACGTAAGCCATTTTAAAAGGTATGTGAGCAGCATTATTATGCTGTCTTGTGAAGTATCTTTTTATGGTGCATCCTTTGAGGAAGGCAATGACAAAATGTACTGCATCAAGGTGAGCAAAAAAAAAAAATCATCCAAAATGGTGCACAAGTTAAAAGGTTAGTTCACCCAAAAATGAAAATTAAGTCATTAATTACTCACCCCCATGCTGTACAAACCCCGTTAGACCTTTGTTCATCTTCAGAACACAAATGAAGATATTTTTGATTCAGTTTGAGAGGTGGATCACTACTACATAGTTACATCACTGCACTCATGGTACGACAGTGAAGTTTCCTGATTGTTGCGCAGGAATGAGAGTATAGTTCCTAGTCATATCAGCCTAGAAAATTGCAACTTTACATTTTCCGTCTGTCTTAGTGCACGATGTAACTATTGAAGAGTCAAGTTTTAAATAGGAAAAATATCGAAACACTTTGGTATTTTTTTTTGGGAGAAATGCTAATGGTCTTGTGCACTTCAATGATGTATGCTAAGCTATGCTAAAAGTGGTACCACCGGAACCGGAGATCGGCTGAATGGATTCAAAAAAGGTAAAACTCAACAGTTTAACTCTAGGGGAGTTGTAAAATGAGCGTTTTTCCAAAAAAAAAAAAAAAGGGGGGGGAGTATCCCTTTAATAAGACTAGTAGTGAATGTTTTATGAGCAGTAGCAGTGACTGTGCAAATGAATATATACGTTTTCATTTGCACAGTCACACAGAGCCGAAGCACAACCAAAACAATAATGCATCCAGTTTTATGTAACCGAAAGTTTGTGTACCTTTAAAATTGACTGTTTTACCTATTTTTGGTTATTTAATAGATAAACTTTTTATATGCATATTGCACAAATAAACTTTTGAAAAAATTACTCTGAAATTACATGCATTTAGATGTCGCTGATTTCTTTCTTTTTCCCACATTTTGCTGAGTAGCTCCGCCCACAGCGAAATCTCATTGGTCCAAACCGCATCAAATAAGCATATTGCTTGATATTTTGCTTTCATACGGGGACAGGAAAATGACTCAACCTGTCACATCATGTCTGTTTAGGACACAGTTTAAGTCCCTCAGGCTAGAGATCTTGACGTGTTGTTCAGGACTAGACATTACTTGTTGTGCCAGTGTACTCCTGTTACAATCCTGATAGCATCAAAGGATCTGATATTCTTTCTGAGAGGCGCCCAAATGAGTGTCACCTCTCATTAGCTGTTTGACATGATCTGTTTGTGCTTTCCTACAGGGGATGGTTTGAGCTTTCTTCTTCATTGCAGCCAAGTTATTATTAGACAGCGTTATTAACAGATGCTCTCGTCTGCAATCTCTCTGTTCATCAGTCCCGTGACGTCCCCGTAAATGAGCTGAACACGCTAACTACTGATCTAACTGTGCAAAAACACCTGACTAAACCTCAAACCAACGCATTTGTTTCTCCCCAAGCCTCTACACTCTCAAAAAAAGGTACAAAAGCTGTCACTGGGGCTGTACCTTTTCAAAAGGTACACTTTTGTACCCAAAGGCTGCATATTGGTACTTTAGTGGTACATATTAGCACCTGAAATGTACATATTAGCACCTAAAATGTACATATTAACCCCTAAATTGTCCATATTAACACCTACAATGTACATATTAACACCTAAAATGTACATATTAGTAGCTAAATGCACATATTAGCACCTAAAATGCACAAATTAATACCTAAAATGTACTTATTAGCACCTAAAATGTACTTATTAGCACCTAAAATGTACTCATTAGCACCTAAAATGTACTTATTAGCATATGAAATGTACATATTAGCACCTAAAATATACATATTAGCACCTAAAATGTACTTATTAGCACCTAAAATATACTTATTAACACATAAAATGTACTTATTAGCACCTAAAATGTACTTATTAGCATATGAAATGTATATATTAACACCTAAATTGTCCATATTAACACCTACAATGTACATATTAACACCGAAAATGTACATATTAGTAGCTAAATGCACATATTAGCACCTAAAATTTACAAATTAACACTTAAAATGTACATATTAGCACCTAAAATGTACTTATTAGCACCTAAAATGTACATATTAGCACCTAAAATATACATATTAGCACCTAAAATGTACTTATTAGCACCTAAAATATACTTATTAGCATATGAAATGTACATATTAGCACCTAAAATATACATATTAGCACCTAAAATGTACTTATTAGCACCTAAAATATACTTATTAGCACATAAAATGTACATATTAGCACCTAAAATGGACAAAAGTTTACATTTTGAAAAGGTACAGCCCCAGTGAAAGCTTTTGTACCTTTGTTTTTCTGAGAGTATGAAAGATGTGGTAAAAGTATTATCCTAGTATTTGGTTCCGAAATCAACATAGGTCATCCCCTCTTGCAGATTTTGATGACTAAAAGTGTTAAAAATGCTGTACATGTGTCTATGTTTTGGATGTGAATGGGGGGTGTGCATCATACTATATATGAAACCCATATATATAGTCTATATCTGGTCTATATCTCATATAGACCAGGAGAGCAAAGGGACAATAAGAACTTTCTGGCTTTAAAGCCCAAAGCATTTAAATAAAGCGGATTCGTGCCCTGAAGACCTGCAATCAGTGCATCCGGTGTCTCACTTATGACTCATGCTATATAATGAAGGATATAAACACAGGAGTGTGAATGTGTGTATATTTTTATATTGTACTTCAGTTCAATGGCTAATAGGGTTTCTTTCGTTATTTATTTTTGCTCTTTTTAATGGGAAGAAGAGCTGGATCCATGTCACTCTTGAGTTTCTGTGTGCTAAAGCTGAGGGGTTTTTAATGTCCTGTCATTTCCACACCGCACATATTTCCAGAGCCGATTGTCTCTTTAATGAAGTACAGTAGTCCACCCTAAAATGAGACAACCTTTATGACTTTCAGCAGAATCTTTAGACAGCACTTTTCTATAATCACCAGGTCTGCTAAGCTCAGTCCGCATTTCTTGTATAATATTCCTGGTCTTCCAAAGTCATGTGATGAGCTTTTTTTTGTGATTGAATACAGCATGAGTCATAATTTCATGACTATTTAATGTGTGTTTGTCCTTTTCAGAGTCTTCAAAAATTCCTCTTTTGTGTTCAATGACAATAAAAAATCACAGCATGTAGACTTTGATGTGTGTGTGTGTGTGTGTGTGAGAGAGATAATGACTCCTTTAAGCCTCATGAACAGAAATGATGGATCATGATCTGCAGTTCCTCGGTTGTTTTAAAGATCTCTATCCCGGCAGTCTTCTGTGTCGTGAAGGACTCGTCCTCGCGGATCGTTTGTCCGCTTCATGACGTCAATCTCTGTAGTAGCGTGAGCTGCGACTCTGAGACAGCAGAAAATGATGGATAATGTTATTGTTGTTGTTTTGACTTTTAGCATCCAAGGACGGCGAAGCCATTTAGGGACTTCATATTTTTAAATTGTCTGAGTGATAGCATAATTTTATGATTTGTCATTCTCTACTGCTCGTAAACCGATGTGATGGTTCATATCATGTCGTAAAGTGTTCGGTTATTTACTTGAACCTATCAAATCGGCTGTCTTGCACCTCTATTTAGGAGTGACCACAATGTCATGAGATGAATTCAGTCGTATTTACTATTTTCTCTAGATTTTGACAAGAAACGGCACATAGTATAATGTTAATCAAAGACTTTACTGCTATATGGTAAGTAGGGTTGTGTATCGTTTGAATTTGAACGATTCTGATTCCGATTCCTTGTTTCGATTCCGGTTCCCAACGATTCTCGATTCCGACTCTTTTGAGAAGGAAATACTCCTTTCTAAAGGGAAATACTCCTTTTTTGTCACAAATTTTGCATTTTGCCGAGATTTTGTTATTTTTAGAAAAGTGAAGCCACACTTTGGACCGCCGACGTAAGCTACTCATGTTCGACTCGCGCGGTTATGCCAACACTTCAGATAGACGCTTCTTCATTGGTGTTGTTCGGCGGTTTCTTCTTCTGGTCGGCGGAGTGTGAATATCGAAACTAGGAATCGAAATTTTAACTTTTGAACGATTCCGGGAAAAAACGAAAAGTTAGTCCCGGTTCCAATCGATACTCGATTCTCGATACCCAACCCTAATGGTAAGTGGTAATACTCCACTTTTTTTGGGAAATAGGCTCATTTTACAACTCCCCCAGAGTTAAACAGTTGAGTTTTACCGTTTTCAAATCCATTCAGACGATTTTCTGATATTTAGAAGAATATCAGTAACCAGACAGTTTCTGGTCTCATTGACTTCCATAGTATATTTTTTCCTACTATGGAAGTCAATGAGACCAGAAACTGTGTGGTTGCTGATATTCTTCTAAATATCAGAAAATCGGCTGAATAGATTCGAAAATGGTAAAACCCAACTGTTTTACTCTGGGTGAGTTGTAAAATGAGCCTATTTTCAAAAAAGTGGAGTATCCCTTTAATATTTATAACATATGTGGTCAATAAATTGTGACTTCTGAATGAGCCATTTTAACTGTTTAGTTTGAGTAATTGCAGACTGTGTTTAGATGGTAGATAAACTCTCTGAACCGCAGGCTGAAACTTCTGTGTTTGTGTGTCTTCATTATGTGTCCAATCCTGACAGCTTTACTAAGATAAACTGAAACTGAGTTTTCGGACTTTGTGAGTTTCAGAGAACTTTCCAGAGAGAAACATTTATTAAAAATGATTATTTTTTTTAGCTTCTGCCGCAGGTGGGCATGGGAACTGGCCATTGATAAAATGGTGGAAATGTAATTTAGTTTGTTTGGTTTGGATTTTTTGTAACATTTATTTAACTGATTTGAATGACAGCAATTGAAATTGTGTATGCCATGTTAAAGAAGTGTGTTTTTAGTTACGGTGTTGCGTACATGTACATCTCAAGCCTCTCTTTCTCTAACGGTGTAATCAGCGGAAACTGTTTACCTCATTAAAACTCTCTCAAATAGTGATTGTGACCAAGGACAGAAGGGATTAGATTGTTTAAATGGGTTGTGTTTACATCTGTGTGTGTGTATGTGTGTTGGCTGTTGATTCATGTGTCCCGTAGCTTTTTTTCCTGCACATTAAGTGCTTGGAATGGCACAAACAGCGTTTTAATTTACATAATTAGGCCAAAATAACGCCAAGATGAAGAAGAGCAATGGAGACTTTCCCAAGTAATGTTTAAGTTGATTGTTTTTGCAATTTAAAAAGAAACACTGCTGTTTTCTTCCACCAACTTTTGCATCCTTGGGAAAAAAAGGTGTTCCCGCCACCCTCCAATGTGTGATTTGCATCCCAATGCAATAATTACATGCATTTGCCCGTGTGTGCGCATACACAGGCAATGCTACAGGCTTTGTTCACATTAGTTCCTTTCCCCCACTATAGCTTGTGTCTTCCCCGCAGCCGCTATCTGACTGATAAGAGTGCCTGTGTTTATCTTTCCATTCACTCAGCTTGTGTTGTTCCAGAAACGCCCGCCGCTGTCCCTTACACCCCTTTAGGCCAATTACTGTTCATCTTTACTGAACTAACTAATATTTACAGGGAGGCTTTGTGTGGCTCATAGCTCAGATTGAATGATTCAAAGCTGCCAATATAGAGCATTTTATGAAAGATATGAATGGTCTTTTGTGCCGTTTGGTTATACTGTCGTTTGGTTTATTTTGGTATGCTGAGTGTGGCTCGAAGCTTTCTGTATGAGTTCCTCAGGGGATTTGGGAAGGCAGTACATGCTGTTTGAAAGGTTTGTGGTTTAGTATTTTTTTAATTTGATAACTTCAGGGTCTCCAACAGCGAAGGTGTCCTTGTGAATAAACTCATGGTATGCTTTTAGCAAGGATTTATATAATGTTATACAAAGTCCACATGCTGATTGACTGTAACTGTAGTAATTCCCTTTCATGTAGGATTTGTATTTCATATTTTTTAGCCATAGTTTTTAATTTAATATAATTATTGTTTTATAATTATCCTTTTTTAGACATAATTTTCAGAACTGTGTGACAAACTTGTAATTCTTCAGAAAAAAAGTCAGAATTATGTGTTATCATGCAATTCTGAGGGGGAAAAAAGTCCGAATTGTGAGATGTAAATTAGCAATTGCGAGATTAAAAGTCAGATTTATGAGATAAAAAGTTACAGTTACATTTTTTGTTTTTTATTCAGTGGCAGAAACAAGTTTACGTACATATATAATAACCAATTGTCCTATGTGGGGTATAATGTATACAATTAAATCAAAATAAACCTATACAAATGCATTATAAGTTAATAATAAATAATATTTCCAGTTATATCCAAAACTCTATTCTATTCTCTCTTATTCAAAATAATCAGTTTAATAGAGTCACTTGCCATGAATTGAACTACTCTCTCCCTTGTGTTGTTCCAAACCCGTTAGACCTTTGTTCATCTTCGAAACACAAATTGAGATAATTTTGATGAACTCCGATGGCTCAGGGCTACATTGACAGCTATTTAATGCCTGTTTCAGATTACACGATTTTAGCCCAGTTTTGGCACGATCCGTTTGACGTAGGGTGGCCTTAGACCTATAACCTTTTGCTTTTAATGTTCAACAATAACTGCTCAGCTGAGTTATTCTATACGTTTACTCTGTTTTAAAGGAATAAGCAGCCATTTTTATATCCATATAGTTGGAGTGTGTAGATGGGGTTGGTGTTTGCTAACTGGAGAGATGATGTGTGAAGTTATTACAATCATGAAAATCTCCAGGAGCCGTTTCCCCCGGTCTTCTTAACCCATAATTACCAGGTTAAATTTAAACTCCACAGCAGGTCAAGCCAGGAATCAAATCAAATTATAATCCCTACCGGATAATCAGGGAAGGCCACAGGGAAAGACAGTCGGCATTACTGATGATTGTGTTTGTGTGCGTGTGGGGTCGTTTTAAAAGGTTTTCCCGGCAGCTGTTTTGCTCTCTTCTGATCGTAGGTTGTTTAAAACATGCTGAGAAATTGAAACTCCTAATTAGTTTCCTTTTGTACCTGATAAAGAAGGATTTGCCGCTAATAGCTGGTTGGTGCAGCATTCGGAAAAACCTCGCAAGCCAAGAATCAAAACTGGTATTTGTGGCCCTTTCACAAGACCCAACATTAAGAAGTCCCGCCAGGTAGACGTTGCCCTCTGATCCTGGCGGATAAAATGATTTTATCTTCTTCTTTTTTTTATGGTTCTCATCAAAGAGTTGTTTTTTTTCTCCTGTGAAACTAGTTTCTTTTCTTGTCTCACTTTCTGATGGATTCAGCCAAGATTTAGAAGCCCGTCGGCCATTTTAAATGATTCAGGTGTTTATTTTGTCCTTCAAAACAATATTAACACACTGAACACTTTAGATTTTCTCGGACACGTCCCGTGTGGATTTTAGATATCGACATTTCTCAAGGGTCGTGCTCTGCACTGCACATACATTTGCAGTCAAAGTTGTTTTAGCCTGGTTTGTTTCTCTTAATTTTGTTTGTGTTGGCATATCGTGGCATTTTTACTCGGAACCACCTGATCAAATGTTGATGAACTGAAAGAAGGTCTGTTTGTCCATCTATGTTGAAGTTTGTGAAAGTAGATAAATGTCAGTCTTTTTTTAAACGTTGAAGCAAGGAGGAAATGCCACAGCTTAATTTTTATCCTGATGGATAAAGTGATTTTTTTGATGGTTTTCATCAAAGAGATGTTTTGTTCTGTGAAACTAGTCTCTTCTCTCATCTCACTCTCAAATGGATTGAACCAAGATTTACAATTTCGCCGACCAGTGATTCCCAGTTGTTATTTATGTCATCCTTCAAAACAGGAATGACTTACACTTCAGATTGTCTTGTATGTTCTTTTAAATATTGTCATTTTTTGAGGGTCATGGCTCTGTTTTGTTGCACAGACATATAGTCGAAGGTGTTTCATAGGCAAGGTTCATTTCTCTATTTTATTTGGTCTGTGTAGGCACATAAGAACCACCTGATATTTTCATAGTTCTGTTAATCAGAAGTGATTTCTGCTGTAATTTATTAACAAAACATGCCTTTCTCTCTGAAAATGCCTCTTAATGATGGTTGTTGTCCAAACGAAGCCTTGAATTCTCTAGCAAACATGTTGATGAACTCTAAGAATGCAGTAAAGCTTCCAGAACTGTCGTCCGTCTATCATGACATTTGTAAATGCTGCTATAAGCTCATTTTCGCTTTGAAATATTGGCTTGTAAAAGCAAACGAACCAATGAGAAAATGCAACATTGTAACTTTTTTTTTTTTGGCTCTCATCAAAAGGATGTTTCGTTGTGTGAAACTAGTTTCTTGTCTCACTTTCGATTGGATTCAAACTCAGTTTTATAAGCTTGTTGACAATGTCCCATGATTCCCAAGAGTCTGTTTTGTTCTTCGCACTTTAGATTTCTTGGACGCTTCCCGTGTGGATATTGGATGTCAGCATTCTGCGAAGATTGTGTCTCTGCATTGTTGTGCATACATTTGCAGCCAAAGGTGTTGGCGTAATTGATCAGGTTGCCGAGGTCAGTTAGTAGTCGATGCTTCCCTCATATATACATCCTCCCACGTGAAATGCTTAATCAATTCCTCACCAGGAAAACTGAAAAAAATGTGACTAATCACTAATCTGAAGATCTTGGGTTATTTGGTCTCCATAAAAGTAGCATGCTCGTATTAATGTATTTGCATGACAACATTACCCTCTAGTAGAATTTTTATAAAGGATTCTTGTGTGACTAAGCAGTAAAGTATAAATAGTTGCTTGGATAATGATTGAATATTTATCTTTAATAAAAAATGAAATAAAAAGCAATGCATCTAATTGATCTGAAATAATGCATTGCATTGCATAAATCAACCTAAAATTCATCACATATCCATTACAGAACTCTTAAAAAGTCATTTCTACACTATTTCTATATGCATACAGTCTTATTTAACCCCATGGTAGAATGAGAAAGTTATAGAAAGACTCTCATGCAGCATTTACGGCTATCGTCTCTAAGCAATTAAATCTTACTTCTGTGGTTCCACCCTCTAATGTTGGTGACAGAACGCAAACTCCTAGAGCCAATGACACCACAGTCATTACAGCTTGATTTCTACATTTAATAACAATCATTTGTGCAAACAATAACCTAAAGCTTAGAGATAAGACATTGTGTGTTTCTTTTAGAGTAGTAAACTGCACTTCAAAATATTTCATCTCTACCAGGGGCAACCACTTTTAAAAAAGACCCCCTACTTTTAGAAATGATTTGGAGTCTGGTTCATTTCTCTTTTCATTTGGTTCAAGCAGGCTAATATGGCTGCAGTTTTTACTTGGATGCACTCAAGATTTTCAGACTTTCAGATAAACATATTTCTCTTCACATTTTCTCTTAAAAATGGTTGTTGTTTTTCCAGACGCGGTCTGAAATCCCACTCAAAGTTATAATAGCAATATTGATGAACAAAAATAAGCCCCGTAAAAGCATGCAGAGCTGTTGTCCATCTGTCTTGAAATTTGTAGATGTTGACATGAGCTCAATTTTAGTCTGTTTTGAAATATTGGCTTGTGAAAGCGAACGAACCAAGAGGAGAATTGCAACATTGTGACATTTTAAAAAGAACAGAAATAAGCTACAGGTCTGAAAATGACCTAAATTTAGCAAATAGCCATTGTATTTAAGAGTACAGTTTTTGCTTTGTTGCGACACCGTTTAAAAACAGTACCTGTCCATGTGAAGTAGCGACTGAAGGACCAGGCAGAAGTGTCTCTGCCAAGTGGTAGTGTTGGCAACACACAAGCAGTAAGTGGCAATTCATCTTTGGCTAGTGCTGATTTGACGTCTGCCCCTTGGAGGATTTTGCCAGTTGGTGTGTGAGAAAGTCTGGGTTAAGTGCAAACCATATAAATTGGATAAAGCATTATCACATTTATTGACATTTACATTTCTGCTCTTGACACACTCAATGGAACAGAAAATCGCCTGAAATAGTTTATTTAACACTACTCTTGGTCCAAATTTAATAAGTCATGTCCTGGTTCTTAAACCCAGTCAGAACCAACACTGTCCTTTATTCCCTCTCAAAAGATTTGCTGTGGCGTATCAAAGATTCCCAGCATCGGCTTCAAAGGAGGACGATCTAGTTCTCATCTAGTTTAGATTAATCATTTCTAAGGCCGAAGGAAATCTCCAGTAGGCACGGACCTCCTGCGGAGAATGTTTCATGTCCAATCCAGACTTCCTTTTCTCTTTTTATGTGTTGCTTTGCTCATTTGACAGCTCTGTAAAGCAGTTTCATGGCTTCACCTTGCCAAGCGCCGTTTTCCTTCTGTCATTGATCAGCTCTGTGGGTTGTGTTCGTCAAAGTGCCCATATTTTCACAGCTGGTCTGACACCAGAACCTGTGTTTGCATTTCAGGAATAACTGATTATTGATAAGCGTCTGTTAGGTTAGCTGAGCATTGAAAGTGATTCACAATGAGGACAACTGAGCTTTCAGAGTCTCTGTGGGTGTTTCTTATCATTCAGACCAAATTCGGCCAAAAAGAAGTCGCTGTTTGGATTTAAATAGGCAACTACTTAAAGCGATGCTCCACTTTTTTGGAAATAGGCTCATTTTACCACTCCCCCAGAGTTAAACAGTTGAGTTTTACCGTTTTCGAATGTATTCAGACGATTTTTTGATATTTAAAATATCAGTAACCAGGCGTTTCTGGTCTCATTGACTTCCATAGTATATTTTTTCCTACTATGGAAGTCAATGAGACCAGAAACTGTCTGGTAACTGATATTCTTCTAAATATCAGAAAATCGTCTGAATGGATTTGAAAACGGTAAAACTCAACTGTTTAACTCTGAGGGAGTTGTAAAATGAGCCTATTTCCCCAAAAAAGTGGAGTATCCCTTAAAGAGTCTATGGTTGGATCATTATGTTTCTTGCATGTTTTATGTTTTGTAACAGCTCTTCTAACCCTAATTGATGAAGTGTGTAGCTTTTCATTTCTTAAATAGCCATAACGAAGACACATCATGGCCATATTCTTTGAAAGTCTTTAGGATGTGCTGTAGGAGACTTTACAGAGTATAAGATTTGAACTAATGTATGCACCTCTAAATAGAAATAACATCACAACAAGAATCATTTTTTGATCGAGATCTTGTATTGACTATCCCACACTCTGTAAAGTCTCCCACCAAACCATTCTTTCACCGTTTGAGATTCCATGATTTGTCTTCCTACATGGTTGTTTAAGAAAAGAAAAGCTACACACTCCATCAATTAGGGTTAGATGAACATTTGCCAAACATTTAATATGCTAGTAGAGCCCGACTGATAAAGGATTTTGAAGGCCGATACAGATACAAATATTTTTTGGTTTTAAAATCCGATATTCCGATATATCGGCCGATATATATATATTTTTTAAAATTATTTCAAAAACGCACATCAAAACATTAACAGATTTCCCTAACATTAGTTATTTGTAACTAATTCACTCTCAGCCTAACTGCAGCAAAACTGGACATGATAGTCACAAATTTTGTCATGCTTAAGAGAATTGATGGGGGTGTTCTTTTAATTGTTATTCAAAGAATGTATGTCTCGTGACCAACTCAATGAGTGTTTATTTTATTTTTGAAATATTCATTTATCGGCCATTATAACTGCCGATACCGATAGTTTGGAAAATGCCTAATATCGGCCGATATATCGGTCTGACTCTATATGCTAGAAACATAATAATCACTACAATAATGGTCCAATCATACTGTTGACTCTATTTAAATCCAAACAGATACCGTGAGACTTGGCAAAATCATTCATAATCATTCATAATGTATATATTTGCTTAGAGAATAGTCTGTTGTTTGTGTTCGGTTGTTCTACTCAGTGAAGCTTTGAATTATTTGTTTGCAAAAGTGTGGGCCTGGAGCTTCTTTATCATCTGATGCAAGGAGAAGCTTCACCGCCTCTATGAATTTGAATTGCGAATATCCAGCCAGATCAGGACAAGGATGTGGCAGGATGATCCCAGCACAGGAATTCTGCCATAGAAGAACATAATTAAAGCTGGGTGTAAACTGGAGTGAATTGAAGTAATTCAGTGTCATCCAATACAGGAAGTTGTGGTTTTAATCAGACTCTCTGTGAAGAAAGAGGCATCGCCAACCTGGGGCTTTCAGCCAAATGTGACTTTCAGCCAGTCTGTGCGGCTCTTTATTTCATAGCCAGCGTAAACGTGACAGTGCAGAAATATAATAGATTGTGCTGTAACTAAAGTGCTTGATCAGATGTAAGGCTCGAGATTGAGTTGGCACAGGATGTCCTCTATTGTGTTTCAAGGTGAGAAGATCTTTAAATTTAACTTTTTGTAAAACTGAATGGTAGTTTTTATTTTAGCTAATCCCTTTGGACAAACCTTTTCTCCATATCTCGTCTATATGGAAAGTCTAATATGTTGACGTTTCTGTGTTTGATCTCAATAATATGCTACAAGTAATTGTATTTGTTCATTCAGTAATTTGGTCCTTCACATTAAACATAGAGTTGCATTTTCTGCATTTCTCAATTCAGCACACGTGTCGGTGTGAAAGAAAATGCGGTTATTATTCAGTACACATGCATGCATGAAAGAAAACACCATCTGCATTTATTCATTTAGTCATTTAGATTGTCATCGCCTGCATTTCTCAATGTAGCACATGAATAAATGCATTAAATTCAGCGTGCATATACTCTATGTGCACAAAAGAAAAGATCAGTCGCATTTCAACTTTCTAAATTGCACATATAGGCTATATACATATTCAATTGAGATCTTGGCCTTTCTTTCTTGCACTTACACTCACCTAAAGGATTTTTAGGAACGCCTGTTCAAATTCTCATGAATGCAATTATCTAATCAACCAATCACATTGCAGTTGCTTCAATGCATTTAGGGGTATGGTCCTGGTCAAGACAATCTCCTGAACTCCAAACTGAATGTCAGAATGGGAAAGAAAGGTGATTTAAGCAATTTTGAGCGTGGCATGGTTGTTGGTGGCAAACTGGGATTTTCACGCACAACCATTTCTAGAGTTTACAAAGAATGATGTGAAAAGGGAAAAACATCCAATATGCGGCAGTCCTCTGGACGAAAATGCCTTGTTGATGCTAGAGGTCAGAGACCAGTCACCATCCTGTATGCAAATATTACATATAAAATAAACATCTAGACTTTAGAATGTCAAAATGACCTGTATTATAATAATCCGAATTTTATTCTGACCTGTCCACGTCCTCAGACTCGGCTATGAGACGCAATTCAGTGGGGATTTTCAAAGTTTTATGTTAAATTTAAGTGCTAAAGAAATCTGTTAAGCAGTGTCGGACTGAATTAATTGGAGAATTTTGTGAAGATGAAGAATAAGAAGTCTGAGGGATTTCAATAGAGTGCCACTTTGTAATTAATTGATCTTACATAAGCATTCACATTTGAAGCGCTGGATGATTCAGCCGTGACGGTGAGAGATATCCCTCTTGTTCATTCAGCGTTGAGTAGTAGTGGAGGTCCACCAGGCTGAACTGTGAGTTTGAAGGACGTCGCTCGGCTCTCTAGCTTTGCAATTGAGAATGAAACGGATTGAAAGGGTCTTTTGTGTCCCTCAGACCTGATTCCCACTATATTTCTTAGAGCGTCGAGTATAGTGCACTTGAAAGCATGTGCCCTGATCTTGAAGAAGACAAGAGAGACGTTTCCTTTAGCCTCGCGGAACGAAACTCTTGAGCAGGTTCGGCATTGGTTATTGCAGTGGTCTGAAAACACCAGACACCTTCATGTTTGCCAACGGATAGCTATCACTGAGCGAGTGTCAGCGCAAATGTGGAAAAAAAAATGAGATGAGAAGATAAACTCCTCCTGAGGTCACCCGCCTGCTGATTCTGGGCTTTTATATACATTTCCAAGTAAAATTTATGCTGTTACTAGATGGCAGTCCACCTAAGTATAACTCAGCTTAATAATTCATCTAAATTACCTCATGGTTAAACATTTACAAGGAGGCCTGGTAATAGATCGCTGACATTCATGTCCTAGAATCCTGGAAAGCTCAGGACCAAGTTTAGCGAAATCTTTGGGTAGAAACCCTTCTCATTTGGTTAGTATGAGGCTAAACCATTGCATGGCAAATGTACTTGTTGATGCTAAATATTTTAGATGTTGTTGTTGTTGTTGTTTATGGTTGTCATTTTATATAAAATTCAATGTTTATTATTGCTGCCAATCGATTAATCATGATTAATTGCATCTAACATAAAAGTTGGTATATATATGTAGATGGTGTATATATACAGTTTATACACAAACTTTGTTGGATGTGATTAACTGAAATTAATCGATTTGACAGCGCTGTTCATATAGTATAAAATGACTTTTATATTTACTTTTCAGGGATTTTTTTATGTTTAAAAGTCACACAACTTTTATATGGAAGCTTGTTGTTAAAAAAAAGGTAATTTTGACTTTTTATGTCACATTTCTTACTTGCATTTCTGACTATTTTCTCCAAAACCGTGAGACATAAACTCACAATTTCAAATTCTTAAGTCAAAATTGTGATTGCAATTATGTCGTTTTAAGTCTCAGAATTGACTTAATAAAAAGTCGCAATTACCTGCCCAGAGTTAAAGAAAACAATAAAACCCGAGTCAAATAAGCATTTATGTACAGTGAGGTTTTCTTTATAAATCTCAATTTAATTTAAAATGTTAAATAAAAAGTAAATTATTATAATGTTAAATAATTAATAAATGAAATGTAAAATCAATATAGATTTGTCCATAAAGAGTTTTGCCAGAATAATGAAGTTTACATTGTATTCATTATGTATTCATTATCTTTATTGTGCATGATAATCCCTAACAATGTTTATTTTCCAATATAGACACTTCAATAAATGTTTTTAATCCTTTCAAACATGTCAGCCAGCCCAATAGCAGCTATTAAAAGGCTTTTTTAAACAGAACTCTAAAGTTTTAAGTGATAAATAATGAGAATATCAATTTTGCGAATAAGCCTGATGCTGTTGCTATGGTAACCTCCTCAAATGGGTGTAACTTCTGTGTGGCAGCTGTTGTTTTGGCACTATGTGTTCAGGCGTTTGATATCAGGTTAGACCCTCTTCTCATGCACGGCTTCTCTGAACTCCAGGAATCGGTTCGCTCACATGGCTTTGCTGAGTCGGACAGTTTTACCAGCTTAGTTTCTGCTGCCCGGCACTTTTGGATATTCACCTGGTTGCCATGGAAACCTATTCTTCTTTTTGTGTGTGCTGTGACATCGTGGTCACCCCGACAACCGCTCTAGAGCGACAGTCGCCACAACAATGCTGACGTGGACAAACCTGAGAGAGAGAGAGAGAGAGAGAGAGAGAGAGAGAGCTCAGCAGGGTAAAGCTGTAAATGATGAAATGTGTTGTTGTGTTTAATGGCAGGAGCTTTAAT
The DNA here is from genome assembly GCA_038021265.1 of Cyprinella venusta. Taxonomy (NCBI): domain Eukaryota; kingdom Metazoa; phylum Chordata; class Actinopteri; order Cypriniformes; family Leuciscidae; genus Cyprinella; species Cyprinella venusta. The sequence goes on along the minus strand of CM075878.1, from coordinate 28,580,127 downwards.
GCACAAAGGTGAATCATTTTGACTTGGGTTGAGTATGCAACCACCTAGCAACCACCCAGAACACCCTAGTCACCACTTAGCAACACACTATCATTATGGTGGTGCATTTGGCACAGGTAAACGCTACTCCTGTTTTCTTCAGAAAAGGTAGTGTTCATATAGAGTTTTCTGTGCATGTCTGATTGTTTCTTCTTCTCTCTCTTTGTTCTGTTCATCATTATGGAGGAATATCTCCACCCGTCCACAGCTGATCTACCTATCATTTGCACATCTCCTAGCAACAGCTCTTTAAAAAACTAAATATAACACTTGGCAAGGTGTCGCACCAGCAACGTGTGTGTGAGTGAGTGAGTGAGTGAGTGAGTGAGTGAGTGAGTGAGTGAGTGAGTGAGTGAGTGAGTGAGTGAGTTAGTGAGTGACTGACTGACTGAGTGAGTGAGTGAGTGAGTGAGTGACTGAGGGACTGGGTGAGTGAGTGAGTTACTCACTGAGTGAGTGAGTGAGTGAGTAAGTAATTGAGTGAGTGAGTGAGTGAGTGACTGAGTGACTGGGTGGGTGAGTGAGTGAGTGAGTGAGTGAGTGAGTGAGTGAGTGAGTTACTCACTGAGTGACTGACTGACTGAGTGAGTGAGTGAGTGAGTGAGTTAGTGAGTGACTGACTGACTGAGTGAGTGAGTGAGTGAGTGAGTGAGTGACTGAGGGACTGGGTGAGTGAGTGAGTTACTCACTGAGTGAGTGAGTGAGTGAGTAAGTAATTGAGTGAGTGAGTGAGTGAGTGACTGAGTGACTGGGTGGGTGAGTGAGTGAGTGACTGAGTGAGTGAGTGAGTTACTCACTGAGTGACTGACTGACTGAGTGAGTGAGTGAGTGAGTTACTCACTGAATGAGTAAGTAATTGAGTGACTGAGTGAGTGAGTTAGTGAGTGACTGGGTGAGTGAGTGAGTGAGTGACTGACTGACTGACTGACTGACTGACTGACTGACTGGTTGAGTGAGTGACTGGGTGAGTGAGTGACTGACTGACTGACTGACTGACTGGGTGACTGGGTGAGTGAGTGAGTGAGTGAGTGAGTGAGTGACTGACTGACTGACTGACTGACTGGTTGAGTGAGTGACTGGGTGAGTGAGTGAGTGAGTGACTGGGTGGGTGAGTGACTGGGTGGGTGGGTGAGTGCGTGTGTGGGTGTGTGTGAGTGAGTGAGTGGGTGAGTGAGTGCGTGAGTGAGTGCCGCACCAGCGACGTGTGTGTGAGTATGTGCATGTGTGAGTGAGTGAGTGGCGTGCAAGCGAGCGAGATTGAGTGTGTGTCTATGTGTGTGGGGGTCAGATGAAATGGGGGACTATTATTTGTAAAGTGGATCAAGTGAAAATATGCTAAAATTTCTGAAAAGTGGAGACTGATCTCGTATTGTCTATAAACTGAACGAAGCACACACACACAGTGAGCGTCTCTGGTTACTCTTGAAATAGCACAACAGAATTGACTTGTGTTCAGAATACAAGATCGAGTGTTTAGAGGGAGGTACAACTACATGATTCATATTTTGGATGGTTTTGGTGGATTTTCTTTTCTGAATCAAGAGTCTTATTAAAGCAACAAAAGACATAAGAAAACTTGAGATTTTTGCATTGTTCCTCAAAGATTGCATCCACAATATTTGACTTCTCCAACGTGATGCTTAGAGTAAGGTCAGTGAAGAAGACGAAGCTGTGAGGGATAGACTTACAATGACACACATAATGTTCATAACTTACCATTTTTAAAAACACATTTTTCAAAGTCTGCTGTTTCTTTGGCTGGAAAATCAGTGTGTTAATCAACAGTATGATCAATTATACATGTACTTCTATCCCTCACAGCCTCGTTTGCATTCATGTCAAAAGTTAATATGGCGCTACCCTGACTAGTGTCTATTTCAGAGTAAAACAGAATATTCACTCAGGAGACAAAAACAAGCAAGACTGAGAGAAATGACTTCAGGAATTGATTGGATCATATAAAGAGTCTCTGTTTTAGAGTTATTGAAAAATGTGATTGTTACCCAGACTAACCTTTTTTTCTTTTTTGGAATAACGCGTACTGATAGACACAACATAAATAATGATGTCTATAATAAAAATGAATGAAATCACATAGCCTATGTTTACAATCACAGTGCATGAACTCAAGTCCTGTGACTATAGTTTCATACATCACATTAGCTGACTGCTCAGTGACTGCATGTTTGGTAAACCGGAGTCGTCGTCACGAATCTCCATTAAAACAGCTTGTGTTTAGACGTCGCCAGTGGCATTGTTCTGTTCCAAAAAAGCTCTCTTGTTCTGGTAAAATGCTATTTCGGGACGTAAAATAACATTTGGATGAAGATCTGGTTTGCCGAGTGAAAAAACCTTCTAAAGTCTTACATCAGTCTGGAGGGACCATGAATATTTGATGATGCAAAGCAAAACATTTGAGCTTCGCTTATGAAAAAGCTTGACATTTTGCTTGACGGTTGTGATAGTGACTGTTAAGTCATCATTACCCGAACAGACGTCCCGTACCTGCCGCCTCTCAGTCCTCGAGACGTCCACAGCTGTCAGTGAGAGATTGTCTATCTGCGTGTGCGGTGTTTATCACTGACAGAGCACTGCAGGGACCGCATCTCCCAGCATGCCTCTCTCCGGGGACCGCATCTCCCAGCATGCCTCTCTTTAGGGCCAGGGCTCGAGTGACAGCTCTGAAGAGAGGCTGAACTCGTGATGGAGAGCCACAGCGGAGAGCGAGAGATTGAGCTTTCTTCTCAATCAGACAAAACCTTTCATCTGTATTATTTACTACTTCTTCTTGTTCATGCTCTGGTCACAGATCAGCGCTGTTGCTTCATGACTTCTTATCTGTGCAGCTAGAGAAACAGAACGACGATTGATGACCTGCTGAAATAGTCTAAAGTGTTTGTGGGTTTTAAAGGGATACTCCACTTTTTTTGGAAATAGGCTCATTTTACAAGTCCCTCAGAGTTAAATAGTTGAGTTTTAACATTTTCAGAGCCAATTTTCTGATATTTAGAAAAATAGAAAATCGGCTGAATGGATTTGAAAACGGTAAAACAGAACTGTTAACTCTGGGGGAGTTGTAAAATGAGCCTATTTCCAAAAAAAGTGGAGTATCCCTTTAAGAGTGAAAACTGTATCATCGTTTAATCACCTGTATGCCATTCAAACCTGTGTGATTGTGTCTTCTGGAAAGGAGATTTGTGCTTTTTCATGCAATAAAAGAGATTGTGGATTGAGGCCGTAAGATTGTTTGCTGTTTTTAAAAGGCGTTTCGCCAAGACTGCATTTACGCGATCATCAATACAGTAATATTGTGAAATATTATTACAATTTCTGTTTTTCTATTATTACAATTTCAAAGCTGAATTTTCAGCATCATTACTCCAGTATTCAGAGTCACACGGTCCTTCAGAAATTACTCTAATATGATGATTTGCTGCTCAAGAAACATTTCTGATTATTATCAATGTTGAAAACTATTGTGCTGCTTCATATTTTTCGGGAAAACGTGATTTTAAGAAATAGAATGTTGGAAATAGAAATTGATAACATTGTGAGTGGCTTTACTTTCTTGCTGAATATAAGTATTAGTATCTTTCATCATTTTATATATATATATATATATATATAATTAGTTTATTTACTCGTTATTACTTTTTTTTATTATCTTTTCACAGTTGTATTGCACGTTTAGGAAAGTTTAGGATTTCTTCTTGCGCTCATTCGCATCCAAAAAAAAAAAAAAAAAAAAAAAAATTGGCAATATTTTTCTCCTGAAATGATGCTTCATTTTTCGGAATCAAACCGTAATCACAAAAGCCAAACTTTATATTAAAGAGATGTTTCATATGTGATGGGATTGGTTTTTCAGTAGATTTTTGAGATGCTGGCTGTTTTTTTTTGTTTTGTTTTTTACACTATGTTGCACATTTCTAGATGTTACAGTGAAAACCTCATTCATTGTAAGAAGAGATCAGGTTCATATTGGGTTTTAAAAAATATCACATTGTGTAGTGAGTGTCATGTGCATATATTTGCATTTGTTGTCAAAGTTTGCATTAGATGAAAGATTCTCTCTCTCTCTTCCTCCAGATGTTGTGGTGAACGGTAAGCCGTGTGACTGTGACGTGATGGCTGACTGCAGGGTCGGAGACGCTGTGCCGTTAGAGGTGAAACTGACCAACCGCAGCAAGAGCGCTGTCGGACCGTTCTCTCTGACCGTCGTCCCCTTCCAAGACTACCAGAACGGAGTCCAGAACTACGAGCTGCAGGATGCCGTCACGTTCATCGGCTCCAACACCTTCTACATCGGCACGGTGAGCCAGTGACGCACACAGAGAAACACACCACAGCAGGACGCTGGTTTCACATCTGTTTGGTCTTTGGTCCTATTTTCTTGATACGATAGAGTAAAGTCATCCAAAAGTTTGGGAATTATGTAAAGAAATGTCATTTTTATTATTATTATTATTATTATCATATACTAAAAATTAAATACTACTTATAATAATAATGAAATACTAATAATATTATAGACACACACACACACACACACACATATATATATATATATATATATATACACACACACACACACACAATTTATTTATTTAATTTGTTTGTACAAAATAATTTACAAAATAATTAAAAAGCATTAAATCATAAACCTTTAGATGAAAATGTTTTTAAGATCATGAGAAGCATAAATTATGTCAACTTATATATTTAGATATATATATATATATAGATATATAGATATCAATATATTAATATTTCTTTGTAAGTAAAACTACTACTGTTATCACATCACTACTAATAGTAGTAAATAATTTAATATAATTCTTATTTATTTTAACAAATAAATATTATTATTGTTATTATTATAGTATTAGTCCAGTTTCCAACTAAACATAAAGTACATAGAAAATCCCAACTAAAATACCAAACTGACTGAGTGATCTGAGCCTGTTTTCTCTGAGGCCTGAAACATGAGTGCAGTGCCGACTGACTTCCTTTTCACTCTGTTCACTGTTTTATCCAGTTAAAGATGAGTTTGGTTCAATGTGTTCACTCCTGGCATGTTCGGTTCAATTCAAACCAACCTTGCTGTGATTGCTCTGTTAGTGCGGTTCATTTGAATAAGTGTGAATAACTCTAGCGTTCATATTTCAGTGGAACCGCACCAGAGCGGACCGAGACCAAGCTTATAAGTTGCCAGGTTGTGCACAGGTTCTGTATCTTTAGGTTTAAAAACTGAGGGCCCATATCCTCGCCACAGCCAAACCGTTCAATATATTAAAAAAACCCTTGCAAACTTTCATCCTCAATGTCTTGAATACATGCTGACCAAGTTTCGTGCCGAATTCGTGCCGTGTTCGTGCCGTGCCTGATTGAATTCTCTAGGAGGAGTATTTTAAATTCCATTGCATGCGTTTTCCAAACAACCCTAAATAGCCGACTTTCTATTGGGCTGGGGTAAAAAGTAAGAGTATGAAGTATATGAACCGATGAGATCTACATGTGTACCGAGTTTCATATTATTACATGCAAGCGTGTTTGATTTATGGACCAAGTTTTTGGAGCTCTTTGCAGGGGACGCTGTTGATCGCCCCTGCCACACCTGGGTACCAGCTTCAGCCCAGCCCTGTTGGCCACGGGTTCTGACCCATGTGCAAAGTTTCAAGAGTTTTCTAGCATGTTAAGGGCCCCAAAAGTGCCCGAATAGTCGATAGAACATTTAAAAAATATATATATATATCCTAAGGATAACAATAGGGCCTTCGCCCTTTCAGGGCTTGGGCCCTAAATATTGCATTAGGCTACTTCATGAGTTAATTAGATTTTTTTTTTTTTTTTACAATTCCTGCAAATGCAGTGATGAAGTTTATGATTTATTTTTATGAATAAAAATGTTTCAAAACATCCCCCCTCTGTTTTTTTTTCACAAATCGCACCCTGTAGGGGGCGCTGTGACGCATCTTCTGAAAGAGTACTGAATCTCCTGATCAAAACAGGCAAAGAAGAGGCAGAAACAAGCGATATTGTATGTAATCATATGCATATGTAAAATAGCGCGAGCATCAACATTAAACAGCATATAAATCAAAACTGCCAAACGTTACTGAATGATGTCGACCCAGGACGAGCTGTAGGACTGTGAAGCATTAGGGGTGTTGATGGACTCGATCTACTCCATCTCTGTTATTTATTTCTTTTTTTTTGCTCAAAATGTTGCTTTTTTATGAAACTTATCCACATTCAAGTGTTAATAAAAAAAAATAGCGTATTATTTTTTATTTTTTGTCTAAAATCAGAGAGTCTGTTCTTCCTTTTAATACAATGCAGATATTCATACACCGAAATATTCTAGTGGCCATGATGAAACTTGTGAAAATGGTCAAAACTTTTGGCGGTTGCTGGCCACTTTCTTTTTAACACTGGCGGGGAAAGAGTTAAAAAGGACAGATTGACTTTGCGTCTTCATGACCCTCAGAGGAAGCAGAGGCACTGCTGTTGGCAGTGATGAAGTCAGCAGGTGTGTGTTCTCATCCTCAGGTGAACCCCAAGGAGAACTCGGTGTGTGTGGGAGCCCTGCTCTTCTTATACACCGGTGACTTCTATCTGAACATCAAGTTCCAAGACGACAGCGCGAGCCGAGACCTGCCGCCCGCCTGGTTCTGTCTGCCCAGCGTCCACATCAAAGCCCAGGAGCCAATCGAAGCAGCCGCCTGAACTGGTGAACTCTGACCTCTGACCTGGCGGACTCAGTAGGCATCTGAAAGGGGGAGAAATGTGCTGTTATCTAAAGCACCACTGAGCTCTTGATGTTTATTGAGTCTAGAACAAGTGCAGTACCAGTGTATAAAGCTTTTAGAGCTTGAAGATTCGATTTCAATTTCACTTCATGCCAAATCCTCCACTTTTCGATCAGTTTGACGGTTCTGAACCCATCGTGCTCATTTAGAGATTGGCAGAATGGATGAAGAACATTTGCAGCTAACCACTAAGTGGAAACATCGAAGAAGATCTCACAGTTTGTTCCTCTTAAGTGATCGTGACTGCAGAGAGATGTGCTAGATTGCTCAACAACGTTGTGTTTTCAATGCAGGAATCTGATGGAAACCAGATCTCCAGCTCATATTTCAACTCGTATAACAAGAAATTATATTTAGTTGAAGCCTATTTTTAGAACGCACATTTTTGTCTAGTCTCATCACTGGAATGTGTTCGCTCGGGCCTTTTATTTATTAGTTTGTATTACTCTAAATCATGAATGGTGAATAATTAAAATGCTTTAAACATACACGCACATAATTTGATTTTTTTTCATTATGGTAATGATAGTTATGTTCATAATTGTCATAAAAATACTGTCACAGTTTCAAAAACTCTTAACAGGTTTCTCTTTTCCTTTATGCAAAGCATTATTTACTATTTCCTTTGGATTTTTGGCTGCAATATGAGCTGGATATGATCTCAGTGGGTTTTGTGGGGGGTTCACATTAATACTGCATGTAAATATGAGTTATGTCTGTCACGCTATTTTCATGTATGAATCTTTTTTTCCCACAGTTTTTCTTGGGTTGATGCATAAATATGTTTTGTGAGCCGCGGCTTTGATTCATGTTTAAGTAACTATGAAATTGGTTTCTTTCATGTGTTTGTATATCAGTCTGATGTCTATTAAGCTGATGATTTTAAACAATCTAAGGGAACGATGTCCTAAAAACGTAGAAAAGATTTTTTCCTTCACCTTTTCCACGTAGAGACGTCAAAGTTATCAAAACGATTCCCCTTCACACGGACTGAAAACGACTAAAAATGCTGTATTCATGCCAGGCCAGTAGTTGGCGACGTCACTTTCTAAAGAAACACTACTCGCCTATAGACCTTATGTAGCCCCGCCCCCTTTCAGCGTTGCGCTCGTTGTCTTTTGACTTCCGGTTTGTATTTTCACTGCGATCTTGCGTAGGTATGAATGAACTGCTCGTAAAAAATTTCCCATTCGACATTTGTTAAGACAATGGTTATGATAAACATTACAATGGTCATGATAACTTTTGTTAACTCTACAATATGTAAATCCACTTCACCAGCTGATTACTCCTCGACAGCGATGCCATGGAAATATACAGAACGACCGCAAAAACAGAAGTTCAAAGACAACAATGTAAAGCAAAAAGAAACAAAGCAGTCCTTAGCAGTCTTTCCTTGTATAATTATATCAAATACAACATATTAAATCATCTTGCAACCAATGGGACAAAAATTAAAACTAAATGAAGAAGATTATTGATTGTAGACATTTAATTTCTGATGCCTGTAGAGTTCAAAATGTGCACGTTTTTATATTTTTTCCCCCATTAACACTTTTATCTTTTTTTAACTATCAGATCAGATTAACAGCTCAAGTCAGTCAGCAGTGATCAAAGAGAAATTAATCATTTTAACGACTTGTCATATTTATCTCAATTAGCTTGAGTTAATGAGCCAAGATGCTTAAACACACACAATCTCTGACTGATGAACCAAACAAACCCAGAATATTCAGTTTTGTGCAGTGTGTGCGTGCGTTTGCTTAATTGAAAATTGTGTCCTTGATGTTCATGTGTGTGTGTGTGCGTGTGTTTCCTTCATGTTCCGTCATGAATGAGATTATCTCAGCACAGGTTTCCTGACGTTCACTTTGATCTGCTGTCGCCACAGGATGGAAAAATTTAGTGGCTTCATCAAACACACACACACACATGAAATAGTGAAAATGCAGAATACGGTTTCTTAATCTTCTCATGGAGATGAACTGCTCTACTAATGCTGTCTTACTGTTCCTCCCAAACTCTATTCAAGTATGCAAATACAGATGTGAATTTCGCAAGCATGCAGTCATAAGCTACGTCTGAAATCGCATACTCCACTTATTTTGAAGGAGTGAGCGAGCGCTTATAAAGTGCGTTCTATAAAGTTTGGATGTAATCCGGACATTCGCCATGTCGTCATTATCATGTGACCTACCAGCATCTCTTCACTGCCAAATCCTCTCCTGTTAATTCCTCACCCTCATGTCGTTCCAAACCTGTAAGACTTTCGTTCATCTTCAGAACACAAATGAAGATCTTTTTGATGAAATCTGAGAGATTTTGTCCCTCTGACACTTCAAAAAGATCATAAAGAGATCATAAAACTAATCCGCATTTGAACGGTTTAGTCCAAAAATTCTGAAGAGACTCAATCGCTTTATATGATGAACAGATTTAATTTAGGCTTTTAATTACATATAAACATTAATCAACTCACACATCAGTTGTGGTAAACGGAAACTCTAGGATGTTTGCTTTACGTGCAAGAACCAATGAGGTTCATTCTCGTGTTACGCATCACGTTTGAGCTTCAGAAGAACCAATGAGGTTCATTCTCGTGTTTACGCATCACGTTTGAGCTTCAGAAGAACCAATGAGGTTCATTCTCGTGTTACGCAGCACGTTTGAGCTTCAGAAGAACCAATGAGGTTCATTCTTGTGTTACGCATCACGTTTGAGCTTCAGAAGAACCAATGAGGTTCATTCTTGTGTTACGCAGCACGTTTGAGCTTCAGAAGAACCAATGAGGTTCATTCGAGTGTTACGCATCACGTTTGAGCTTCAGAAGAACCAATGAGGTTCATTCGAGTGTTACGCATCACGTTTGAGCTTCAGCAAGAACCAATGAGGTTCATTCTCGTGTTACGCAGCACATTTGAGCTTCAGCAAGAACCAATGAGGTTCATTCTCGTGTTACGCAGCACATTTGAGCTTCAGAAGAACCAATGAGGTTCATTCTTGTGTTACGCAGCACGTTTGAGCTTCAGCAAGAACCAATGAGGTTCATTCTAGCGTTACGCATCACGTTTGAGCTTCAGAAGAACCAATGAGGTTCATCTACCCTCATTGGTTCTGATTCGTACTAATTCGGCGAATGATTAAAAAGTGTCTATTTCGTACTAATTGGAACGACCTCACTCGTACAAATTCGTATGATTTGTCTAAACCCACGTGATGGGTAGGTTTAGGGGCGGGTAAGGGGTAGGTCATTCGTACGAATTCATACGAATTGGCCAATTCGTAAAATATGTACGATTTAGCAAAATCGTTCTAATTCGTACGAGTGAGGTCGTATGAATTCGTACGAATTAGCCCCTTTTTAATCATTAGTCGAATTCGTACGACTTGGTCGTGAGATCGGGTTGGGTTCATTCTCGTGTTACGCAGCACGTTTGAGCTTCAGCAAGAACCAATGAGGTTCATTTTCATGTCTCACGCTTCAAGCAGGTTCGGTTGAGCTTGTTTGTTTGCTGATTAATGTTAATATGTGAATAAAAGCCTTTATATTTTGTTTACGTCATTGTGATTTCAGTGACAATACATATCTCTAAAGGCAAGAGTTTTTTTTTTCAGAAACTATTGAATCTTGCAGCATGCGATTGCCACTGTCTTGTTTCTACAGTATGTGCACTCCGTCTCATGCTCAAGCTATATAATGGCGATACAATATGACAACAGAGCGCTTTCTCACACTCCGCTGCAACCTAAAGCTGAACTGAGCCGTTGTAAGTGCGCACTTCTCTGGATTAAGAGCACTTTCACACACTCACTATTGACCGTCAGGTGCTGGAGTGCTCTCGCAGGGCATGGAAGAAGAACCAGAGATCGCTGAAGTTATTCTTGCTGATTCAGCCACTCCAAAACAGACATATGATGAGTGTTCATGTGTACAATACAGTGCATTTCCTCCCTTCAGCTCGTCCTCTTGTGTGTGCCCGCAGCAGTGTATTGTGGGAGAGAGGCTCGGGGGGAAGAGCTGACAGGGATGTGTGTGTCTGTGGAGTGTCTGATCCTGATCTTTTTGCGGTGAGGGTCCGAGCGCCTCTGGTTTGTCCTCTCTGTGCCTCTCTCCGTCTCCTTGGCAACCACCTGTGAATAGAGCGAGTCTTATCAGTCAGCAGACAGCATCCTCAGGCAAGTCTCTCTCTCTCTCTCTCTCTCTCGCTGACTGGCTGGTCTAAATCAGGGCTCTCAGCTGCTTTAACTAGGAGCTTTGTATGCTTCCCTGACAAACTGTATATTTACAGTATTGTGTCAAATAGAAAAAAAGAAATCATCTATTACTTTGTGGGTTCCTGCATAGACAAGTCACTTCCATCCAATTATTCTCAAAAACCATGAAATTATGCAATTTTCAAATTCAAATATGACCCACACTCTACATTTATTATGGGTTTAGAAGCTTTGTGCCGACCACAATGTGTTTGTGCGGTGAATTGTTTATAGTTATAAAAATGATAATAATGGAGAAAATAAAAACAAAAATTTTTAAAGGCGTGGTTTAATGCCCCTTTTTGCAAGATACTAAATGTATGTTAAGTTTTAGCTTAGAAAGATTTTTTTGTAATTTTTTTAGAAGTCTCTTCTGCTCTTCGGGCTGCATTGTATTTGTTCAAAAATACAGTAAAAATAATGTGAAATATTTCTACAATTTAAAATAAATGTTTTATATTTGAATTAGGACTGTCAAAACGATTAATCGCGATTAATCGCATCCAAAATAAAAGTTTGTGTTTACGTAATATATGTGGGGGTGCTGTGTATAAATATTTTAGATATATAAACACACACACATGCTTGTATATATTTAAGAAATATTTTCATGTATATTCTGTTTATAGATTTATATATAATTTATATAATATATAAATATTTTATATATAAATAATTTTTTTTTTTCTTAAATATACATGCATGTGTGTTTATATATATATACATAATAATTATTCACAGTGCACCCAAATATATTATGTAAACACAAACTTTTATTTTGGATGCGATTAATCGCGATTAATCGTTTTGACAGCCCTAATTTGAACATATTGTAAAATGTAATTTATTCCTGTGATCAAAGCTGAATTTTCAGCATCATTCCTCCAGTCTTCAGTGTCACATGATCCTTCAGATATCACTCTAATATGATGATTTGATAGAAACTCTTTTATTAGTATTTTTAATGTTGAGAATAGTTGTGCTGCCTCATATTTCTGTGGAAACGGGGATATATTTTGTTCAGAATTCTTTAATGAATTGAAAGTTCAAAAGAACTGCATATATTTTAAATGTATAATATATGTGTTATAGACCATTTCACAAGATGTAAAAAACACTGGTCCAGACGCACTTCCTGTTTCAGTTTTTTAACACTACATAAAAGCTGGGATAAAATACAACCAACAGAACATTTAAAACTGAATCAAAAAGTTAAACAAACATCTTTTAGATGTTTTCTTTACATGTGAAATAAAGAAAACAGTTACAAACTGAAACAGGAAGTGTTTCTGGACCAGTGTTGTTTACATCTTGTGAAATGGTCTATATCTGTATAAGAAAGCACAAGTGGCAGAAATCAATTTGGCAGGATAAATGTAGTGTTTCAATTTAGAAGTCAGATGTGTGTTGTTCGAAATTTTCATTTCAGTTTCAACATGATTCTTTCTGTTAGTCTATTAGAGTGACAGCGATGATGAAGGCTGACAGGTTGATGTTCCCTGTGGAGTCGGCCCGAGATCGCAGGGGTGTTTAGGACCCTGTCTGTTTTCGCAGGACCCAGGGGTTCCATCACCAGTTTTGGATGGAGATCATCTGAATAATTTAGTGAGTTCTTGGGCTGTCACACTTCTCTTCATGTCTGCCAGATGAATCAAACGAATGTGTGCTTCTTCTCTAGGATTTGTGTGTGAACGCTGAGATCCAGTGAACAGCGGCCCTGTGAAGTCTCAAAGCTTGTGTGTGTGTCGTGGTGATGGAAGGCAACAGCTGTATTGTGTTTTGTTCAAGTATTCTTTTAGTCTCTCTCTCCTCAGAGGTAAGTGGATAATGACAAGCTAATTTCTGAGATGAAAGGAAATCACAGGCAAGAACACCTTTTCCTGTGATATGTTATTTTGTGTCTGTGTTCATCGCTCATTTTCATCTGCTTGAACGTTCTTGACTGTGTCGCCAGATACAGGTGCCACCTTTTATTGTTATGAACCATTGCCTGGTTCAGATTCCTCGATTTTAGCCCGATTTTGGCACGATTTGTTTTATGTAGGGTATTCGAAAACAACAACTTCACGAAATCACGACAAAACACTAGCATGTTTAATTTTTTTAACGGTCGTCCACGACGGTTCCGTCACATGTATGAGGTTGGCCAATAAGAGCACAAGCTTTTCCGTACACAACTTTCAAAAATGGCAAAACGAAAGAGAGATGATGGTGCTAACGTTAAAACTAAAAGTAAAAATATTTAAGAAAACAATATTTTACCTCAAGTTCTCTTTGGAGGATTGACAGCCCATATTGTCCTCTTCGAGCAATCCAGGAACGTGTCCATTGTCGGGTTTTCTTTCTTTTCCCCTTTTTTCTGAACATACAGCCAATACAACACTCACCGCTTCATCCGTTATTTGTTTACGTTAGTTTCCGGAAGTCACTCGCTACTAGTTTCGCCTTCTCGATGATATCATGATATCACGCGCGCCGCATGCGATGACTGGTCAGGAAGCAACGTGTAGTCTGACATGTGACACGATAAGATTTTAGGAGTCACAATCTATCGTAACAGACAAAAAAAAATCGTGTAATGTGAACCAGGCATTATTTAGCGCTTGCCAAATAATGCAATGTCAATATCATGGGTTCAATCCCCAATGAATGCATGATGTATATCTTGAATATTGCTTTAGGTGAAAGTGTCTGCCAAATGCATAATGTAATTTATGAGAACTTGACAGGTGCGGCATTGGTCAAATTGACCCCCTTTTGTCCCTCTTCTGTAGTGTTTGTCTTATAAATTGTCTTAAAAAGAAAATCTATGTCTAAATAGTCTATTATTAATTGAGCTATTAGTACTCATGACCTAATAGTTGAACTATATCGACTGTACTTAAAAAAAAATGTTTAAAAACAATGCAACAATACCAATATTTTGGCAGCTCTACCGATAATGCTGCTTTGAGCGTGAGTGATCAGTGTTGGGGAAAGTTACTTTTAAAATGCATTACAATATTGCGTCACTCCCTAAAAAAGTAACTAATGGTTGCATTTATGGAACATAATTGCACTAGTTGCATTTATGGAAAGTCATGCATTATGTTACTTTTGCCCTCTCCTGGGCTGGGCTTGCTTTTTTTTTTTTTTTAAATAAAAACAATAAAAAAGTTCTCATTTGGCAAATGTAAAGGACCTTTCACACCATTAAGTGAAATGAATAAGCCTCAGGCTGAAAGAAATGCAAAGCCTGTACAGTAGTACTATGCGCAATAAAAACTAAACAATGAAATACAAATGAGACGTTTATTCAAAGAAATGTTTTACTTATTAGTATGGTTAAATTGAGTAATCAAAGGCCAGCAGCAAATACATTGGTTAATAAAGTGAGATTAAATGCATTAAGTACATTTGTGTAGTTTAACATTCATTTGCAGGTTTAATATTGCAAGTTTGCAGTATCATTTTGAGGAATACCGAATCTGTTTTTGTGCAGTTGAGATGAGTAAATGCATGCTCACATTTAGTCTAGATCTGCAATATGCATCATGTTCACACACAACGCCTCTGCACTTACTCACGATTTCTCTCAACATGACAAAGTAACTTGCATCACTTATTTGAAAAAGTGATTTTGTTGTAAATTTAAAAGTAATGTGTTACTTTACTTGAAAAAAGGACTTTGGTTATGTAACTTGTAATGCATTACTCACAACACTTTGAATTTCGATTGTCTTGGTGCAAATGCCTGCCTTTCCTTAGGTGTTGATGTCAGTGTGAAGAGAACATATATGCCAAGTGTCAAAAGTGAGTAAATATTGGAGCTGTCTATTGGGTCTCGCAGTGTAAAAGTATCCTGAAAGACGTGCTGATGTTTATTAATCGGCGCGAAAAGAGAAAATCCCTTTCTTTGTTCTTTTCGTCTGACTGTTTATGAATAATTCTTTAAAAAACCTGAAGCGGTGTAGCAGTTCTTAAACTGAATACTTAAAGGGATAGTTCACTTTGAAATTAATTTTTGATATGTTTTAGCTTACCTCAAGGGCATCCAAGATTTAAGTGCCTTTGTTTCCGCAGAAGTTTAAATTTTGATATTTTTAGGTCAAACTGTTCTTGTCTGTCAGTTATATAATGGAGGTCTATGGTCACCACCTCAAAGAGCATGCACAGAGAAGTCCAAATTAAACATGATTTAATGACTCGTAAATGTAAGTACACATTGATGGCCTAAGCCACGAAACAAGCAGTTTGTTTGAGAAAACAAACAATATTTATATTGTTTTTACCTTGTTACCACAGCCACAAAGCGCACCTTGGCTTCAGATGACTTGGACGTGGCTGTGTTTACAAGAGGTAAAAACTATATAAATACTGTTCGTTTTCTCACACAAACTGCTCGTTTCATGTCGTAGGCCATCAGTGTGTACTTAAATTTACGAGTCATTAAATCATGTTTAATTTGGACTTCTCTGTGCATGCTTTTTGAGGTGGTGACCATAGACCTCCATTATATGACTGACAGACAGTTTGACCTAAAAATATCAAAAATGAAACTTCTGTGGAAACAAAGACACCAACATCTTGGATGCCCTTGAGGTAAGCTAAAACTCATCACAAATTAATTTCAAAGTGAACTATCCCTTTAATTGGTGAATACTTTAAGGCTATAGTTATAGTTTTTGCTGTGGAACTGAAATTGATATTAAGAATTATGAATTTGGTACCGAATTATGCATCTGAAATGACTGTTTAGATCATATCAGATTTAGAACCAGATTTAAAAGTGGACGCAAACAATGTTTTTTTGTAATTTACGTGGATGAAAATTGATTTGTGCCAGATATCACTGGAAAAATGAGTTGATGGTAAATATGCCAGGAAATGCTACAGAGAGTAAATAAAGACAAATCCAGATAAATGAAGCGCAACTGCTTGAAATAGACCTCCTCATGAATAAGTTTATGATATTACCTGAAAAGAGCTTTTGGTATATTGATCTGCCCACTGAACTCTGAAAGCGAATTGAGCATATTCTATCTGAAGTGGGTCTGATGTTGCATTACTAGTTGTAATATTAAGCTCACTGTTCGCAAAGCAGTGAGATTTGCCACAGTGTGCCTTAAACACATCTCTGTAGTTACAATTAGTTCAGTAAACGTTAACCATAGAAAATAAAGGAGAAATCCTTTACAGTTCAAATAACACATTTTAATAAAAGGATTAATATTTGCTTCCGAAAAAGAAAAAAAGACTCTCAGAACGTCTTGCCCCAAAATGTGATTGTACAAACTGACGGACAAGTCAGAATTATTTTCTGTTGTAATCTGTGATTAGCATAACTTGTATTACATTTTCCCATTTGCACTTTGTGTTTACGAATCATTTCATTCTTTCTCTTTGATCCACTGACATTAATACAG
Source organism: Cyprinella venusta (assembly GCA_038021265.1). Classification (NCBI taxonomy): domain Eukaryota; kingdom Metazoa; phylum Chordata; class Actinopteri; order Cypriniformes; family Leuciscidae; genus Cyprinella; species Cyprinella venusta. The sequence continues at coordinate 28,563,617 of CM075878.1, read as the reverse complement.
TGGTGTGAATAAGTTTTGACCCCCATGCTAAAGTTGCCTAAAAAGAGGAATAAAAAATCATCTTTTGGATATTGATCTTAATGCCTTAATTAGAAAAATGAGGAAAACTCCAACCTTTAAGGACACCAGTTTTCTTTGTGAATGAATAATGTATCATAAATAAATAAATGTTTTTCCTTAAAATACAGGGTGCATAAGTCATGACACCCCTATGTTAAATTCCCATAGAGTCAGGCAGATTTTTATTTTTAAAAGCCAGTTATTTCATGGATCCAGCATAATATGCATCCTGATAAAGTTCTCTTGGCCTTTGGAATTAAAATATCCCCACATCATCACACACCTTCCACCACACCTAGATATTGGCATGGGCTACTTTCCATAAGATCATCTTTCAATGCAAATCCAACCAGCTATTAGGCTAACTGAAGTAAAACCATGCCAATCTCAAGACATGGTGAATGGTGTGTGATGATGTGGGGATATTTTAATTCCAAAGGCCAAGGGAACTTTATCAGGATGCATATTATCCTGGATCCATGAAATAACTGGCTTTTAAAAATAAAAATCTGCCTGACTCTATGGGAATTTAACATTGGGGGCAATGACTTATGCACCCTGTATTTTAAGGAAAAACATTTATTTATTTATAATACATTATTCATTCACAAAGAAAATTGGTGTCCTTAAAGGTTGGAGTTTTCCTCATTTCTCTAATTAAGGCATTAAGATCAATATCCAAAAGATGATTTTTTATTCCTCTTTTTAGGCAACTTTAGCATGGGGGTCAAAACTTATTCACACCACTGTACAATGTTCTTGCAGTTCCTGGAAGACAGAGAGAGTGTATCCATCCTTCGGGTCTCCACTGCTTAAACCGAAAGAAAAATAACTTTGACATTATTTATTTATTTTTTTCTAACTTAAATGAACCTCTCTTTACTTGTATGCAAATGAGCTCCAAGGAACCACGAGTTCAATTAACTTCCATGTTTCCAGCATCTGAGCTCAGAGATTTACTTAATCTCTCTCTCTCTCTCTCTCTCTCTCTCTCTCTCTCTCTCTCTCTCTCTCTCTCTCTCTCTCTCTCTCTCTCTCTCTCTCTCTCTCATATGAAGCAGCCTCGCCCTTCATTATATGTGTCAGCACAGGTGTGAATAGACAGAAAGGTCAAGAAGTAAAACTAAAGATGGAACAGTATGAGATTAGGCAACAGCGCTTGATGAATGTGTAATGCTGGAAACGGGAGAAAGTCAGAAATGGATCTGAAATCTGCGGACACATGTTTGGGACTTAGCAATGCTGCTCAATGAAACCCATTTTTAGTCACATAACAGTACTCAACTGTTTGTCTTTCTGTTACAGGTGGGTAAAGTGAGACCTTATCAAATGTCCATTGGAAAATGTGAATAATTTCAGCAGTGCTCAGTGATTCTGTTCTTTGAAATGGATCAGGTCTGCTTGCTTGTGTGAAGTCCTCTGACCTATCTGTCCTCTCTTGCCAGTTCTTCATTAAGCAGTCGTCTTTCTGCATCACACATCTAGAAATATCCTCCCCGTGTGTGGGTGTGGGTTTGAAATGTGAGAAAATGAAACTAAACTTAGCGTCAGAGCATCAGACAGAACATTCGCATGCCGAGCGTTCGCCGATACTGCATCATCTCTCGCTCCCAGCGCGTCTTTCTGCGTTTCTACCGAAGGATTATTCATGTTTGATATCGACGCATTGGCTGAAATCCTCAGCATACGCTGTGACTGTTTATGTACAGCTGGTGTTTGGTCCTCTCGATGCAGATTACGTCTAGTAACCAAAGGGGGTTTCTAGTGAAAAATACTCACTGCAATCTGATTCAGAAGAGAGTTTAACTAGGCCAGTTAAAAAAATGGTATTAACAAAGTACAATGTGGGTGTTTGTCCACCTCACGATGTGGGATGTAGTGCACTGAGTAAGAGGAGAGTTTCACAGGCATGCATTAAGGAATAGTTTGTCCAAAAATGAATAATGTCATTTATTCACAGATTTGCATGATATGATCGTACGGAGCCTCTAAACTGGAACCTATGCAAAAAAAAGTATATATACAATATATATATATATATATATATATATATATATATGAAGAGTTCAGATGCAAAAGCCTCAAAGTGCCATTTGAAATTTTCTTCTAAAATGATCATTTTTATCAAGCTTGTATATTTAAGTTCAGTAGTTTCACTTAAATGGCAATGAAGATTACCTATTAATTGTCATTTAAGTGAAATTAGTGAAATTAAATACACAAGCTTGATAAAAATGGTCATTTTAGAAGAAAATTTCAAATGGCATTTAGAGGCTTTTGCATCTGAATTCTTCATATATATATATATATATATATATATATATATATATATATATATATATATACTACAACATACTAATCCTGTGTTTGACCCCCTTTCGCCTTCAAACTGCCTTAATTCTACGTGGCATTGACTCAACAAGGTGCTCAAAGCATTCTTTAGAAATGTTGGCCCATATTGATAGGATAGCATCTTGCAGTTGATGGAGATTTGTGGGATGAATATCCAGGGCATGAAGCTCCCGTTCCTCCACATCCCAAAGATGCTCTATTGGGTTGAGATCTGGTGACTGTGGGGGCCATTTTAGTACAGTCAACTCATTGTCATGTTCAAGAAACCAATTTGAAATGATTGGAGCTTTGTGACATGGTGCATTATCCTGCTGGAAGTACAGTAGCCATCAGAGGATGGGGACATGGTGGCCATGAAGGGATGGACATGGTCAGAAACAATGCTCTGGTAGGCCGTGGGATTTAAACGATGCCCAATTGGCACTAAGGGACCTAAAGTGTGCCAAGAAAACATCCCGCACACCATTACACCACCACCACCAGCCTGCACAGTGGTAACAAGGCATGATGGATCCATGTTCTCATTCTGTTTACGCCAAATTCTGACATCCAGTCTTCAACTGTCCAATTTCGGTGAGCTCTTGCAAATTGTAGCCTCTTTGTCCAATTTGTAGTGGAGATGAGTGGTACCCGGTGGGGTCTTCTGCTGTTGTAGCCCATCCGCCTCAAGGTTGTGTGTGTTGTGGCTTCGCAAATGCTTTGCTGCATACCTCGGTTGTAACGAGTGGTTATTTCAGTCAAAGTTGCTCTTCTATCAGCTTGAATCAGTCGGCCCATTCTCCTCTGACCTCTCGCATCAACAAGGCATTTTCTCCCACAGGACTGCCGCATACTGGATGTTTTTCCCTTTTTACACCATTCTTTGTAAACCCTAGTAATGGTTGTGCGTGAAAATCCCAGTAACTGAGCAGATTGTGAAATACTCAGACCGGAACCTCTGGCACCAACAACCAATCACCTTTCTTTCCCATTCTGACATTCAGTTTGGAGTTCAGGAGATTGTCTTGACCAGGACCACACTCCTAAATGCATTGAAGCAACTGCCATGTGATTGGTTGATTAGATAATTGCATTAATGAGAAATTGAACAGGTGTTCCTAATAATCCTTTATACAGACTAAAAACACAATTTCCGGTTTATGTACACAAGTGCCTCGAGTGTCATTGACCAGAGCGCTTCTTGAGGCCAGGGGAGTGAGGTTTACACGCAGCTCTGACTGGCCTGAGCACATCAATTATTAATAAAGCTGTATTTGCTCAATTTGGCTCTTGTTAGGGCAGTATAGGCTATCTCTAATATCACAGCCTTATGTCCCATTGTAACTGCCAAGAAACCATAACGTGAAAAATAGTTTTATGGTGTTTTTAGGCTTTTTTTTGGTCACTTTGTTCATCCATATGAAAATAGCACCCTGTACATTCTGCTAAACATCTCCTTTAGTGTTCCACAGGGGGGGAAAGACAGATTTTGTGGGAATCACAAACACTTAATTTTTGGTGAACTTTTATTCCTTTAAGGCTTTTGCAGCAGTGTGTGTACTTGTGCATTACATGGGCCTTGTTGAAAATTAAGTTATATTAGAGGGATATTATCTAAATTGCATTTATATCATCACAAACCTCTGCTTTTGCCACTTTCACCAGGACACTGCACAAATATTGGGACAGGACCTACATTCACCTACTGAAATACTCCTTGCAGATCACTATAGTTATTTTAGTCACAGGATCCTCACAGATGAACGCTCTGGAGAACTGAACTCCAAATGCTGTTTTACACTGGCACGACTGTCATCTGTTCGAATAACACATTGTTTTTTAATGTCCAGATGTCTAGTTCAATTTATTTAAACATTTTGTTTGGACTAGGATCCTGTTTTATATAGCGAAGCATGCATTCAGACGAGATTCAACTTTATCATGATGGTAAATAACTGAAAACTGTCACGGGATAGGCTAGTGTGTGGTCAGGGCAAGTTGTGACATTTTTTTTTTTTTTTTACATTTAATTGCAATATTTGTTGGTTTGATATTTGTTTGTTAAGTTTAACATGTTTGTTGTTTCATACATTTTGTTTCAAAATGTTTTCTAGCGGTGTTTCAAAATTAACTATATCTCCTTTCCCCCCCCAGAATCACGTGATAAATGTTCATTAACGAATGATCATATTTCATTGGCTCTTCGGCTGAACTAATATTTATCCATTGCCTGGCAAATTATCTCTGCACAACATGCGCGCGCGCACGCAAAGTTCACACAGGAACTTTAACGAAGGTAACAGTAACGAATTTTAAGTGAAGTAGATTTTTAATGTAATCATGTTCATGTTGAGCAAGAATATAAATAGATTATGCTGCAAAATGCCAATGCCACGTTGACTGTTACGATCGAAATACATGTAAACGAACATTTGCTTCTTAGCACTTCACACTGATGTGTTTCTCTGTCCATTTACGTGGTGGGGTGTTTCTGACATTTACATGGCTCTTAAACACGTGTATGAAGCACATTACGCAACATAATCCAATAGACCAGACGCAACGAACGGCTTCAGATGATTTAACTTTTAAAAAAACATTTGAAATGATCAATTCACTCTTTTCCGAGGTCACCTGTTGAGTGAGAAAATTGCACAAAAGAAAATAACAATTTCATGCTGAGATCGTAACGCACACACACACACTCGCGCTTGTGCAGTCTGTCATCTGTGTGCGCGCTTTGGTGATGTGAGTGTGTGTTTTCTCAGGCTGGCACACACCGAAGTCTGCCAGCGGACGCTCGCGGTGGCATACCGTGACAGTGCAGCTTTCCCGGAGCGGAACCAAACGAGACTCGATTCCATCCTTCCATCCGTCCAGCCACGCGTCACCGGGGAAACAGATGGACACGTTCGCGCTCGGACCTGTTGTTCGTGTGACCATCCGGCGCATTAAACTTGGCGTCTCGGTAAACCAGGGGAAATAAGTGAGTTTCTCCTGGGTCGGATCACGTTTGGAGCATCAGACGTGCGCTGCGCGTCTCCGCCGCTCATCAGATGATGCGTGATCACGGGTCCTCCTCCGGTACCTCCGGCATTACTCACGCACCGGCAGAGTGAGAACAGCTTAAGATGATCCTCAGATGAACAGGTCGGGGAAACTTTTTTTTTTCTTGAAGATGTTCAGGGGAGCTTCGGTCTTCGTTTTGGATTTCTGATGGCCACGGCGAAGAGTTTGTTTAAACGCACAAGAGGAGGAAATTTAACAGGTGCGTAATTGTCACTCGAGCATGAATCCCAGTGGCTTCTGGCACCTACTCCAGTTCAGAAGCTCTTTGGAGATCACGCGGGGAGCGCGCTAGTTGATGGCACTGCGCGCCGGGAGGACTTTGCTGTGGTTCGGGCAGGTTTTGCGCAGAGTTTCGCGGCTGCAGGGCTTGTGGTCCCGGCGCTCCAGCAGTCTGCTGTGTCTCTCGGCCAGCCAGGACCACGATCAAGGGACCTGTTACAACCGCAACCGGTGTCCGAAGACGCATCATCATCAGAAGCAGCAGCGGCAGCAGCAGCACTGCCCCTATCCGCCCTTTCCAGACTGCTGCTGCGCCTTCCCGGGGGAAAAGAGGGGACATGAACCCCTCAGCCGCCGGTTCCTGGTGGCCATGAAGAGGCAGAACGTGCGGACGCTGTCCCTGATCGTCTGCACGTTCACCTATCTGCTGGTCGGGGCCGCGGTGTTTGACGCGCTCGAGTCGGACTACGAGATGCGGGAGAAGGAGCAGCTGGAGGCGGAGGAGAAGCGCCTCCAGGGCAAGTACAACATCAGTGAGGATGACTATAAAAAGCTGGAGACCATCATCTTGGAGGCCGAGCCGCACAGAGCAGGGGTCCAGTGGAAATTTGCAGGGTCCTTTTACTTTGCCATCACTGTCATAACCACTATCGGTGAGTTTAAGCTCAGTTTCTGTGTGTTTTTCACGCAACGTGGTGAAAAGAGTCTAAATGCACTTCGTGTGGGCATACATGTGAGATTGATTCGAGCTTTTTTTGCACTTCGTGTGCTGAGATGAATCTCCGTGGCGCGTCTGGAGTCCAGACTGGGGTTTGTCTGAGATGGAGGGACGTCTCAATGCAAAGAAAATCGCTTTTATAATCACACCACAGGTGTTCCATTTGTTGCATAAAGTCAGAAATCACAATAACTTCAAAAATAACTAGTCCGGGCCTGTAGTTTTTGAGTCACGGGGTTATTGTCATTGAAAAACGTTTTCTTTTCACGTTACAGTTTAAGCGGCAAATTCATCATGCATTTGATTATTATTTCAGAAATACTTTTTTTGCTTATCTTTTATTAATATTTAACATATTCAAATAACAGTCAACTTGATGAATGTGCACGTGCACGAGCTACTGATCTGTTAATGACTCACATATGGGCAACACTGATTACTTTAACTATTGTTGTTTAGTGTATATAACGCATTTGACATTTTGGCACGATCTTCTCCAGCATATGGGATAGACTGTAGGGAAGTTTGCAGCTCAGTCTTGACTCTTGTGTTGTGTGTGTGGTGCTGAAAGAACAGCTCCCCGAAACGCGACATTCGTAAAACATTCGTAATGCGTCTTTTATGATCATCAGGCGTCATAACAGTTCATATGAGGCCATGAGACGTGCCGAAGAGTGATCTCTCGCACGCACGCGCACGCAACCACAGGGTCAGATGAAGGCCAGGGTTTGCGTGATGCAGTATTGTATCTCTGATTGAGTTCATTTCTCAATGCATCAACATTCAGTGTCATTAATGGTTCAGTAGAAACACTGTAAAATCAATCCTGATGCAACAGGTGCGCGTTACAGCTCCAGCTGAGTCGCCCTCACACACCGTGCACATCATTATTAGCATTATTGCAGAGCTTGCAAGGCAGAAACATATTGCGGATACAGATCTGGCTTCATCCTAAACCCTTGCGCAATCAATTTAGCTCGAATGTGATTACATTTTTTTACATTTTAATGAAAAGCATTTAAATCTAGACGTATTTGCATGCTGATTGGTCATTGATCTTTTCTCTTTTTCATAACTGCAAAGATGATGGTGTCATGACAACAGCAAAGCAGCGTTTCACTTACACGCAACCAAAGAGGAACTAGAAAACTTCGGCACTATTTTTGTGCTGCTTTGCAAGAATCACGTTTTCTTTAGGAAATGCAAACCTAGTTTCAAAATGCAAGTCGGCGGCACCAAATATTGTGTGTGTGCGTGTGCGTCAGGTGCTTTTTTTCCCCACAGGTTGAACATGTCTTTAACCAGTGCTTATCCTTTTTGAATGTCTTTCCTAGATTTGATCACACTCATTTTAAAGCTTGCAGCAGAACATTTTGAACTCTTTTCTGTTTTGATGAAAGGAAATATATGAAAGACTATATGTGCTCTGGTCAACTTTATTCATATCAATCTGATTATTTACATAATGGAAAGAAAGCACGGACATAAAGAAAGAGGTAAAACGAGTCAGTGGGGAATGGACAGTTAATAGAGTGGTGCAGGGATGACGTCAAAACCCTTGATTAATTCACCATGGGTCTCTTGAGATTGTACCTTGGGCTTTAATAATGGGGGTGGGGTGAAATAAGGTATGTACCGGTAAACATAGGTTGACCATACTTGAACGTTATATGCTCGACAGTGTAAATTACACACATTTACTTGTTGGAAACAAGATTCAGTTTTGTTAAACATGTTGGAGTGAGCTTGAGAAAGCAGCGAATGCCATAAAACACAAATCGATCACTAGTCCATGATGATGTCACTTCCCACTTCCTGAAGGATGATGTCATCAGGCTTTTGTTAGTTAAAGGAATAATGGCTGGAAATTGATACTGAAAAAAATATTCCAAACCCTATTATACTCTTCTGTCATTGTAGATTTATTTCTTTTTTTAATTTTTACTTAAATCAATGAAATTGTGGCAACATATTAGCAATATTATTAATTAAATTGAACAAATTGAAATTGAGTAATAATCAATCAAATTATTCCTTAAAAGTTAACCCTTTAAAATGAGTAAAGTTTACACCAACAAAAATATCTGAATAACAGACAGATGTCAAAGATGAATTATTTTATATTATCTTTATTTTATATCGCCAACATTGAAGATATCTGATGTTAACAAGCAGAATCACCCATAATTTTAAGGCAAACCTAAAATAAACACTGATCACCATAATGGTGACTTAAACATACTTTTTTGGGTATTTTACTAATTTTAATTTGATTAATTATTACTCAATTCTATTCTTAAATTGAATTGATAATATTGCTTGTAATCTGTTGCCACAATTTTTTTGATTAGATAAAGAGCATTAATTTTTACACTGCACACACACACACACACATCATGGGCATGATTCGAAAAGGTTGGTCCTGAAAATCTTTTGGTGCTGTGGCCAAACAAAATCTTACTGAAAACGAATTTTTTTGAGATATCAAGCTCAAATTTGGAACACAACTTGTTTAGATTTATGGCTCTGATTTGCTTGCCGTTTTAGAGTAAAATGTGTTTTTGAAAATATATATTTCATATAAAAATGTAAAATAGTTTTTCTTTTCATAACAATTAAACGTAAAAAGGGTTAAAGCAATATTCTTAATAAATATATTCATTAAAATTCTAAAAAAAAGAAAAACTAAAAGTTTAGTTTGAAATCCAAACACAACTTTCCATTATGAATTATGGTTCTGTATTGGGAATAAATGTGGATTTTAAAACTAAATTCCATCTATAATAAGACTTGTCTAAATATTTTTGTACTAGCAGTTTTTTTTTCCAGCCTCAATAGGTTTTGCCTGTTAAATTGATATTATATTTATGTTTTTAGATGCAATTTAAAACCTTCATGATGTCTAAAAATGTATTTCCATTTAACAAACTTTTCTGTTTTCATCCAATCAATTCATAATTACATAAAATCTAATTTTATTTCCAAATATCAAAAATACGTCTCATAATGGAAGTCAAAAGGGTTCTTTTGTTCTAACAATTAAACGTAAAATTCGGTCACTTTTTTGTTCACTTTTTAAAATGTCCTTCACTTCAGAAATAATCTACCAAGTGTCTTCTTTAAAAAGAAGATCAAATGTAAAATAGTAAATAAAAAAGAAGTCATTTTTGACCGCCGTGTGAAGAGCACCAGAGGGTTAAAGCAATAATCCAAAGAAATAAATTCATTAGAGTACGAAAAAAAAAAGAAAAACACATAATGTTTCTTATTAAATAGCCCATTTTATGCTAAAATTAGAGCAGTAAATTCCATTGAGTCAAAAATAAAAGTGATATTTGATTCTCCATATCTGATGGGCAGATGTGATCAGTGAACGAGAGGAACGCTGCATGTGGCGAGTCCACACCGCGGCCGGATGATGATTCTCACTGTGTTGATGGTGTTTTAGTGGTGTGTGTGAACAGCAGCTCGTGTGTATAATGAATGAAAGAACTGTAATGCTCAAACCGTGTTCTGCAGGCTCAGGAGAAATGTGATCGTGGATTGAATCAACAGTCTGTTGCTTTGTGCTTGTAATCGCTGGCCATTTGTCGAGCGCAGAGAATTGGAAAATAGCTGATGGTTCTGATTTCATTCTTTGCTAATACTAATGCACGAGTGGTGTGGTCGTGCAAGGGACTCCATACAGCTTTCTTTCTTACTTTACCTTTGTAATGCAGTGTCATTTGGCAGTGTTTACTAAGGTGATGATACAACCATGTTTATATATAGGATAAAGTGCCATGGTGATTGCACACATAACATGGTAATGTAACACCAGTTTTTCTTGGGCATAATATCATAGCGATGCTTTTGAAAAATATAATGGGGTATATTTTGAAGTGTTTTAAAGAGTCAAATATTATGAATATCATTCAGTACCTTGTTTTACATAAAAGTACCAGTGTGTGTGTGTGTGTTTGAGGCCACACTAGGCAGGACAGTGACAATACTGCAGTGCACTGTTAGGGATGGGCAACGATTGATCACGATTAATCGTTAGCAAAATAAAAGTTTGTGTTTACATAATATGTGTGTATGTAGTGTGTATAAATAATTTGTATATATAAATACGCACACATGCATGTATATATTTAAGAAATATTTGCATGTATATACTTTATATATATTTATACATCATTTATATTATATAAAAATGTAAATATTTGACATATTAATAACAAATTTTTCTTAAATATATACATGCATGTGTGCGTATTTATATATACAAATTAATTATACACACTACACACACATATATTATGTAAACACAAACTTTTATTTTGCTAGCGATTAATCGCGATTAATCGTTGCCCATGTGTGTGTGTGTGTGTGTGTGAATTGCTCAAAGCATCATAGATCTGTTGATGAGTTTATTAGTAGTTTAGTTTTAAATCCAAACACAACTTTCCATTATGAATTATGGTTTTGTATTGGGAATAAATGTGGATTTTAAAGTAAATTTCACATATAATAAGCAGTTTTTTCCAGACACGATAGGTTTAGCCTGTTAAATTGTTATTATATTTATGTTTTTAGATGCAATTTCTACCTTCATGATGTCTAAAAAAGGTATTTTCATTTGACACATTTTTTTTCTGTTTTTATTTAGTCAATTCCTAATGAATAAAATCTCATTTTATTTCCGAATATCAAAAATATGTCCCATAATGGAAGTAAAATGGGTTGACTGTTGAATTTAACAGCTCAAATTGGCTTATTATATTAACTACAATATTTTAGAAAATTAAATGACAACGCATGTGCAAAGGCCACATTTAAAGCTGACATAAAGTTGTTTCTCTTCACTCTCAGAAAAAAAGGTACAAAAGCTGTCACTGGGACGGTACCTTTTCAAAAGGTACACTTTTGTACCTGAAGGGTGCATTTTTGGTACCTTAATGGTACAAATATGTACCATGAAAGTACCAATATGCACCATTAAGGTACCAAAATGCACCCTTTAGGTACAAAAGTGTACCTTTTGAAAAGGTACCGCCCCAGTGACAGCTTTTGTACCTTTTTTTCTGAGAGTGTTCTTTAACCTTTATGACTGTAACGATTGCTGAGATGGATCCAAAGGAAGTTATTATATTAGCAAAAAATTAACATAAATATATCAAACTGTAAAACCAGAGAGCCAGGAACAGAGCGAGCACAAAACTTTGCAAAGAACACAAGAAATGACAAGTTTGCACGTGTCTTTATTGAGCAAAGCACTTAATTTTGAGAATAATTCTATTTGCGTTGCTTTTTAATTCCAGAACAATCAGTAACTGAGCGGGTGAGATGTCAGGTTCACCGGGCTCAGATGAACACTGTATAATTTTATTCAGTTGAGTACAATGAATTGAATTGAGCTGGCACATTCAGTCCATCACTGCTGAATGAATCCGCACAGAAATGGAGAAGTGTGGCCCGTATTTGAATTGATCTCTTGAGTTTGGATATTGAGATGGAACTGCTCCATGCTCAAGTGACCAGCTGGCTCACATTAGCAATGTAACGTTTCAGCATGAACGCGATTCGCCTCTTTTCAATCCGGTAGGCTATTAAAGCTGCGGGACAAGAATGGGCTGTGTTTCAATCTTTAATACAATATTGTTTTCAAATGGAATTCTCTTCAGAACAAGTGTCTAATTTGAACACATGCTAAATCCGCTGTTGTTGGTGTGCTTGTTGAACCAGGATTGCTTTAAACTACATGTGGCGTTATATATTCAGCGAGTGAAACACGGACAGACTCCAAATGGGTCAAAAAGTTTGTGGAAAAATGAAAAACATTACCTGAGAATGCATTAATAAGCTGCAGATATACAATAAAGTCCATCCATCATTCCATCCACCCACCCATCCATCCGTCCACCAATCCATCCATCCACCCACCCATCCAGCCATCCACCCATCCATCCATCCATCCATCCATCCATCCATCCATCCATCCATCCACCCATCCACCCACCCATCCATCCATCCATCCATCCATCCATCCATCCATCCATCCATCCATCATTCCATCCACCCACCCATCCATCCACCCATCCATCCACCCGTCCACCAATCCATCCATCCACCCATCCATCCACCCATCCATCCGTCCACCAATCCATCCATCCATTCACCGATCCATCCATCCACCCACCTATCCAGCCATCCAGCCATCCATCCATCCATCCATCCACCATTCCATCCACCCACCCACCCACCCATATATCCATCCATCCATCCATCATTCCATCCACCCACCCACCCACCCATATATCCATCCATCCATCCATCCATCCACCCACCCACCCACCCACCCACCCACCCATCCATCCATCCATCCATCCATCCATCCATCCATCCATCCATCCATCCAACCATCCATCCATCCATCCACCCATCCATCCATCAATCCACCAATCCATCCACCCATCCATCCATCCATCCATCCATCCACCCACCCATCCACACATCCACCCATCCATCCAACCACCCACCCAACCATTCATGCACCCATCCATCTACCGATCCACCCATCCACCCATCCATCCACCCATCCACCCATCCATCCATCCATCCACCCATCCACCCATCCATCCATCCATCCACCCATCCACCCATCCATCAATCCATTCATTCATCCATCCACCCATCCATCCATCATTACTTTTGCGTCTCCGGGCGCCTCTCCCACAGTATGGAGTGACAGTATGTATTAATAATTAACAGATTTATTAGTTTTGAAGAAATCGAGAGGCCGGTGTATGTGCAGTAGTGTGTGTATGCATGCGGGGGGTGTAAATGTCAGGTTAGCCTCGAGCCTTGGTTTCCGTGGAGACACTGTGTGTCTTGGTCATGTGTGCGGCGCTAACTCGCGCGGGGAGCTGGTTCCACTTGCCGTGATTAATTGCTCGGAATGTTTCCACCTTTCCGCAGAGGCTGAGTGCGTAGAGTTTGTCCAGGCAGCATGTGCTGTTCCATACTGAGGCGCAGCACGTTTTACCCACAAGACACTGCTCTCGGGGACGTTTGAGAGCTGGAAAGGGTCAACCTCAGGGCAGGGGTAAAGAGGCTTCTGTAGATTTGCTTGTACTCTGAAATGAAGGAAATGATGCAGCAAAACAAATGCTTGTGGTACTACAAGCAAATACTTTTTTTTAACATTTAAAGTAATTATTTATTGCTTTATTTGCAGTTGTGTGAAGAAAATACAACCATATCTAGCCAAACCAGTGGCAGCAAACTGGGACTGTCCTTGGACT
>CM075878.1:28442434-28544934 GCA_038021265.1 Cyprinella venusta | reverse complement strand
ACCCACCCACCCATCCATCCATCCATCCATCCATCCATCCATCCATCCATCCACCCACCCACCCACCCACCCACCCATCCATCCATCCATCCATCCATCCATCCATCCATCCATCCATCCATCGTAATAAATATACTTATTGTTATCCATCCATCCATCCATCCATCCATCCATCCATCCATCCATCCATCCATCCATCCATCCATCCATCCACCCATCTGTTGTTATGTACATATACTGTAGTATAGTTATCTATCCATCCATCCATTGTAATGCATATACTTATTGTTATTCATCCATCCATCCAATTTGTTTTTCTTCACTTCTCGGGACAATTTCATTTATGTAAACACACAGAACACAGTCAGTTACTGTATGCACGCACATTTCTACAACTTTTCACTTTTGGCATGCTCATTGTCTCACAGGTGGGAAAATAAGGTTTTTAAAGCTCATTAGCAGTGTGTGTGTGGGGGGGGGATCTCTCTCTGTGTGTGTGTGTATGTCAGTTGAACTCAATCTGCTAAGTGGGTGGAAGATTCTAGAGGCGGTGTTGAGATTCATTTAGATAATGACACATTATCCATTATTCTCATCTCTTGATGTTCTATCTTTACCTTACGCTCTGCATGGGCGACGCAAACAAGAATGCAGAATCTCTTCCATCCGTTCAAAGCAAAAATGCATATCATAACTGATTGTTCACTGCATCTTTGTTCGATGCAAATGACTTAAGAAACGTGCCCCGTCAGATCATTTGGCAGGATGAAGAGGATCTTTATAATGGGATGCTTTTGTGATAAATCACTACGCTTGATAAAAAATGAGATCCTGGATTTCATTTACTGCACATTGTTGAGAATAATCAATTTGGAAGTTGAATCTACAAGCTGAGAATGAATTAAACTGTGGATTTAATTACGGGGCATTTTCATAAAGGCTGCAATTTATTTCAAGCAATGAATGGCGGAAAACATGATATATAGCATATACATCATTTCTATTCACTCACAAGAAATGAGGGGCTGTGTGCCCAGTTTGGTCACCGACTTAATTCTGAAAGACATCTGGGAAAGAAGGGCAGCTTCATGTGAGATGAATTAATTCTGGATGAAACAAATCCACTTCTTCTGAGGCGCAAAGTGTGATGTCTTTTATTTAAGACACCTACAAATATATGAACATCATTGCATTACATAACAAAATATTAACCCGACTCGAGAAGCATTTATTTGAAAGATTATAGAATTTGATACATGTGATATTTTATCATCCAATGGCATTCAGACATTTTCAAGTGTGACTTAATCTGTGAATAGTTTTTAGGGTTATTTAAACCCTCCACCTCCCCCAGCTCCACCTGTATTTGTGGTTATATTAAGTCTAATTTACTCAAAGAGGTCTTTGAACTTAAAGATTAGGTCTAACACTAAACACTCGGATAGGGATACACTGTTTTTAGTGATGTTTGTTTGGCAGAACTCACCTGACTCAGCCAATGAGTGAATCTGGGGGCGGGGCTTGTCCCTACCTGTGAAAACAATGACAGATGGGCTGGTTTGGGAACAACCAACAAAATCTAATGGCAGTTTGTTACTTTTACATTTTGGCAAATCTCATTAGTACTTTTTTTGAATACTATAATCTGGTAATGGAATGAGGAATGGGGTTAGACGTGAACCTTAATTTTTACTTCATAAAATAGTTTCCCCATGACATCAGGTTGGCACAACTGTTTGTAAACAGTTATTGTACATGTAATTGCCCTTATTGCAGCTAGTGGGGGATAAAACTACATTGATTACTACATGACACTTCTCATTCCTCCGAGCCAGGAGGGTTTGACCCTCTGGTTAATGATGATGCTTTAAACCCAAACCAGTGAGACCGACACTATCTCAGAGACTTGAGACGTTGTGCTACTAATTAAATAATGAAGTGATTGAGAGCTAATTAAGGTGTCTAGACGAGGGTCAGGGTAGAAATAAATCTAATGGGGGGTTGGGAGGTACCGAAGCCTGTGTGTTGAGTTTATTTAATTAATAATTACAGGATGTAAAAATACAATGTTTAGATGCGTTTTACTGTTAGATCTATTTATTTATTCCTGAATATATGTGTATATATTTCTGAAACATTTCTGAAATGGCTGAAATTTAAGCTCCAAAAATATTGCTTATGTTTTTTTTTTCTTTTTCTTTTTTTTTCTTGCAATGACTGTTAGTTTTCAAAATCTAAGATTTAATTAATGCAAGTTTTTTTTTTTTTTTTTTTTTTTGGCTGTGTAGCATTTTGGGGTTGCACTTTATTGTACAGTATACACATTTCTTACAGATTACTTACCTAATATAAGGCAACATGGGTTAAGGTTAGGTTTTTGGGTATGTTCAGGGTTAGAACCTATTATAACCCAGTTATAGGAATTACTGTAATAAGTACATTGTATGTACATGGAGAATTAAGTTCTACTCATTTTTGTATATTGTTAATATTTTGTATAAACATTCCTAAAGAAGTTCCTGAAATACAGGATATTATTCAAGTTAGTCACATTCTAATCAGGCGGATTGCTACCACAGATACACTGTAAAAATTAATATGCTTTATCAAATCAATATAATTGTGGCAAGAGATTACAAGCAATATTATTAATTAAATTGAACAAATTAGAATTGAGTAATAATTAATCAAATTATTCCTTAAAAGTTAACCATTTAAAATGAGTAAAGTTTACACCCCAAAAAATTAACAAAAATATCTCACTAACAGACAGACGTCAAAGATTAATTAAGAACTATTTATTTTATATTAAAGATACCTGTTGTTAACAAGCAGAATCACTGAAGGAGAAAACTGAAATTTTAAAACAAACACTGATCACCATAATGGTGACTAAAATTTATGTTTTTTTTGGTTGTTGTAAGTTTTACTCATTTTAAATGGTTAACTTTTAGGAATTAATTTCATTAATTATTACTCAATTCTAATTTGTTACATTTAATTAATAATATTGCTTGTAATCTGTTGCCACAATTTTTTTAATAGATAAAGCATATTCATTTTTACAGTGTAAGATCACCATTTGTTCATATTGAAACATCATTAAGTTGTTTAATTTTGCAATCTGTTGAAAAAAAGCATTTGTTTTCTATGACCACTAGGTGGAGCACCTTCAAGTTGTGTGTGATCTCAGTGTTGTAGTTTTGTGGCTAGCATTAGCATATCAGGAGACCTTTTCCCATCCTATGAACTCATAAAACATTCAGCGCGCCAGTGGACTAGCATCAAAAAAGTACTTTTTTATTAATAAAACATTGACACGAAGCAGTTATTTCCCTTAAAAATTGATCTGTGCTTTCTGAATATGGTATTAAGATTAATTCAACACATGAATGTGTGATAAATCGAGGTGGCATGCGACTTGAGGAGTTGATGGTGTGTGTACCGTGTTTGTGTGGTGTGTAATAGTATGTGGACTTCATTATTATTCATGGCAGTATGAGAATTTAAAATTGTGTTTTAAAAATTTTATACGCTAGATGATTAAAATATGATGTATTAATGATTTTATTAGAGAGGGCACAGCTTTCATTTTAAATCGACAAAGAGAAGCTGGTTACCTCTTCGCTCTGTGTCTCTGTCCAGCTCTCCGTATATCTCCTAATCTTGTCTCACTTATCTTTTCTCCTTGTTTAATTATTGCCTTGTTTCTCCCCTCACCTCGTATCTTCTCATCTGTTCTCAACTCATTGAAAAAGTCCTCCAAGAAGCCTAAAGCGGACATTGATCTACAAAGTTAATATCCCACCTCCATTCATCTTCTATCCTCCTTCTTAAATCTTTTCTTCCTGTGAGTCAGCATAACTAATATTTGGCTCTGTTCCTCATCTTTTGTGCTTTCGCTCGTTGTTTTCTCCTCCAGCATGAGGTCTGGTTGCGGACTGACATGTCGATGCTTCCCCGTTGCGTTACAATAAAGTGTAGCAGGTGTTGTTGATGTCATTTCCTGTTGGGGGTTGTATGTATAATGGATAGTCTTATAGCAGAGATCGTGACTCTTGCACTTGCACTTCTAGCATAGACCGTCTGGGATGTAGTTCATATTTTATGACAGTTTATCCCTTTTAATGTATATTGTGAATAATTACTTCTTGTACTGTTTCATTAAGTCAAGTCGCATTTATTTACATAGCGCTTTATCCAATCCAGACTGTTTCAGATCAGATAAACAGGAAAATAACAGTGTTAATGTTGTAAAATGTATCGATCAAGACACAAATTCAATTTCCGCAGCTCTATTTAGTTCAATGTTGTTTCAGTTCAGTTCAATAACTGTCAATGTTGCAAATTTCATCAATTGTAAAACAAGTTCATTTCGGTAGAAAAAATACGGTAGCAATGTTGTTGTTTTTACAGACTTACAAATTTACAGTAATAAACTGTATTTCATTATCTGATATACTGTTAATTTACCAACCTATTGAAATATTGATATCTGTTTTGCACCATTGTAATACACTGACAACCAACAATCATCACAGCAATGATTCACATGATCGATCAAAGCTCATCACAAGCAGCTTTTCCTCAATACTCGCATACAGAAGCTGTAAAAAGTAATTGTAATTTTTACCGTAAAAGACTGTAAAAACGCTACAGCGCAAAACTGTTAATTGGTTAACAGAAAATTTTCATACTATATACAGTAAATAACTGTGATAGATTTTATGGTACATATAATGTAATTTTACTGTATAATACCCTTACATTTACAGGGTTTTTTTAAGTGAAAAAGAGCAACTCATTGCAGAATTTACAGTGAAAAAAAACGTAAATCGACATTCCCACAATTCCCTGTGTGACACTTCACATTTTATGAATTTTTGTTGAAATAACTATGGTCCCTCATAATTTTCTTGTTTGTTTGTTTTTTTGTTTGTTTTTGTACATTAGGGTTTTATGTTACATTAATGTTGTTAAATTAATGTTTATTGCATTTTTTTATTTAATGTGGGTTACCATGATGGTGCAGCTTCTTTATATAAGTTTTATTCATATAAACAATTATTTCAACAAAAATACATAAAATGTGAAGTATCCTACGCTATCTCACGACCAATTCGTACGAATTCGTACGAGTGATTAAAAAGTGGCTAATTCGTGCTAATTCATACGACCTCACTCGTACGAATTTGTACGATTTGTCCAAGCCCATGTGATGGGTAGGTTTAGGGGCAGGTTTAGGGGTAGGTCATTCGTATGAATTAATACGAATTGGCCAATTCGTAAAATATGTACGATTTAGCAAAAATCGTACTAATTCGTACGAGTGAGGTCGTACGAATTAGCCACCTCGTAAAATTCGTACGAATTCTCGTGAGATCGGGTTGGAAGTATCACACAGGGAATTGTGGGAATGTCAATTTACGGTTTTTCACTGTAAATTGTACAATGAGTTCCTTTTCACTTTCAAAAACTGTAAATTTAATGGTATTTTACTGTAAAATGACTTTATTTGTACCATGAGATCTATCACAGTTATTTAGTCTATATAGTATGGAAACTTTATGTTAACCAATTAACAGTTTTGCACTGTAGCATTTTTACAGTCTTTTACCGTTAAAATCACGATTTTTTTTTAGATTCTTGATATCACATTGTTTCTTCTCCAATGAGACCCGTTGGTCTGGCTGGCATTTGAGCAGCATCAGCATCGGGAAAGCAAGTCTGATGTTTCATCTCTCCTGAGGATTTTTTTTTGCCTCTTTTCTACTCACTTTACATCTCAGGAACAGGTCTCAGTAACTTCATTCTCTCTTCCGGGAGCGATCCACAACAGTTTAGAGGGATTGTATTTTCCTCAGAGAGGGCAAACAAGGATGTGAATGATCTGTCACCTGGTCAAAAGAGAGATGGCTGAGATGTTAAGAGTGAGTTTTTAACTAATCTGATGATGAACATCAGGATGAGTTCATGCAAGTGTGTGCGTTTGTGCGTGTACAGTAGAATAGAGAGCGAGTATGCGAGATGTGGGTTATATGGTAAAGATACAGTAATCAAGTTGTTTCTAACCTAATTGCCACAATCATTCATGCACAATTTTAGGTTAACGCTGACTAAACAGCTCCGTCTGCAGTTTAGAGGGTGCAAGTGTGTGTTTGTGCGTGTGGGAGTGTGTGTGTGACATGTGGTTAAATGCTTTTTGGCTGTGTGGCCCTGTTTAAAATAGACTGCTTTTGCTGCTAGATGCAATAATGTGATAGCAGTGCACAGCCACTGAAAGAGCTCTCGCTCACTCACTCTCTCGCTAAAGCCTCTTCAGCATCTGTGGAGTGTTTTTATTTATTCATAAAGACCTTGTTTTTATTTTCTTCCAAAAATGCTCAACTTTTTCTGTTATAGTGTTCGAGTTAGTAATTATAATCAGCTTTATTTAAAAAAAAAGCGTAGAGTTAGTCTATAAAGTTGTAGCATTGCTTATTTTGGATGAATAATCATAAATAAATTGACTTTATATTATTCTTTTGGTAACATTTTACAATAAGGTTTCATTAGTTAACTACTTTAGTTAAAGTGAACTAACTGTGAATTTTTTTTTTTGATCCCCTTGATGGAAACAGCTTAATCTGATGTTTTTTGAAAAAAATGCAGAAAGTTTTCATGGTTTAGGGGCAGGTTCTTCCCTTATAAAGGTAATCTGTAACGATTATAATGAATAATATATTTTATGGTAGTTATTTAGATATACTGTACAGGTGTACAGTATGTTTATTAGCTATACTTGCAGGACAAATTTGTCCGCTCAAGTTACGTTAATTAAACCCCCTTTTGGGGACATATAGACAAATGATTCATAAATAAATGAATGGTTTCTTAGGTTTTAGGAAAGTTTGTAAGTCCAATTAGCTGTATATGAAAGCAACAGAAGTCTGTATGATCTCATTCACAAGTAAACATTTGTGTTTCCAGTAGAGCATGAATCATTACTTTTATCCACGTTCTTGTGTGCTCATTTTATCTGACAGCAGCTCTCGAAGGAGTGTGTGTGTGTGTGTGTGTGTGTGTGTTAAAGGGTAAAGGGGTCATAAGTAGCTCCTGCCACGTCACAGTGTTTTTCTGTCACTCGAGCCGAGCGACATTGTGTGCCTCACACACAGCCTTACACACACTCACACGCAGAGTAAGCCACAGGTAGACATCTACTGACTGTAAACATACAACGCTTGATGTTTAAAACCGCAATATCTGCTTGAAGTCTGTGCCATTTAACAAAAGTCTGTCTTACATTTGACAAGATATCAGTGTGCGATCATTAGTCCTCGTCCGCTCAGCTCATCTTCCTCACAGCAGTCATTTTTACACCCGATTTTTATTCATTGTCTGTTCCATAAGTTATGAATTAATCCCAGTTTCAATATTACAACATATGTTTCAGTTGGGACATTTAGTGCTTCGTTTTGAACTACATTATTTGAAAGGAGGATAAATTGATGTGATCAAAATACAGTATAATATTGTAGAATATTATTACAGTTTAAAATAGCTGTTTTCTATGGAAGCTTGTTTCCGCCACAGAATGAAAAAATATAAAAGGTAACTTTTTATTTCACAATTCTGACTTTATTTCTCACAATTGCGAGTTTACATCTCACAATTCTGACTTTATTTCTCAGAGATATAAAGTCAGAATTGTGAGATATAAAGTCAGAATTGATTGATATAAAGTGGCAATTGCGTGTTATAACGTCAGAATTGTATGATATAAATTAGATATTATGTGATATTATGTGATATTGCGTGATATAAATTAGATGATATTAGAATTGGCCTGATAAGTCGCAATTGCGAGTTTATATCTCACAATTATGGAAAAAGATGTCAGAATTTCAAGATGTAAAATTGCAATTATGTGTTATAAAGTCAGAATTGCGAGATGTGAACTCACAATTGTGAAATAAAAAGTCGAAATTCTGTCTTTTTTCTCACGACTTTTTTTCTCCGAATTGCAACTTTATATTTTACAATTGTGACTTATTTCTCAGAATTGCAACTTAATTTCTCAGAATTGCGACTTTATATCTCACAATTGCGACTTTATTTCTCAGAATTGCGACTTTATTTCTCCGAATTGCGACTTTATATCTCACAATTGCGACTTTATTTCTCACAATTCTGACTTTATTTCTCAGAACTGCGACTTTATATCTCACAATTGCGATTTTATTTCTCAGAATTGTGACTTTATTTCTCAGAATTGCGACTTTATATTTCACAATTGCGACTTTATTTTTCAGAATTGCGACTTTATTTCTCTCAATTGCGACTTTATTTCTCACAATTCTGACTTCATATCTCGCAATTGTGAGATAAAAAGTCGCATTTTTTTTTGTGTGTGGCAGAAACAAGCTTCCATAGTTTTCTATTTTAATATAATTGAAAATATAATTTATTCCTGTGATGCAGAGCTGAATTTTCAGTATCATTACTCTAGTCTTCAGAGTCACATGATCCATCGGAAATCATTCTAATGATGATTTGCTGCTCAAGAAATATGTCTTATTATTATCAATGATGAAAACATTTGTGCTGAAAAGCATGACAGGATTTTTTTCAGGATACTTTTATTAAAAGAAAGTTCAAAAGAACAGCATTTATGTAGTTTTTTTTTAATTTATTTTTTATTTTTAACCAAAGAACCAATGAAGGAACACCCATTTCTTTTTCGTTTAAATGATAATATGGTACTTGCATGGGAACCTTTTTTTTTATTATTTAAATGTATGTTTTAAATGTGCGGATGTCTCGGCAGACGTGACCTTACTGTCCCCATTAGATCTTATTCCCCTGCTGTACGTCCCCACAGGAGAAAGGGAGCCGGAGCATGTCGGTCCTCCTTAAGCAGAAACTCCTTCATGGGGTGATGGATCTCTTTTTCCTCCAGCGTAGCTCAGCTCCATTTCTGAGAGTCCTGACGGCCCGTGCATCCGTTCAGGGCCCGTAACCATGGATATAAGCTGCCCGGAGGAAGAGCGGCACTTGTAGCAATCAGCAGGGATACAGGGATCGGGGTTGATACAGATGGCTTTTGTGTGTCTGTATGCTGTGGTGATGTAATGGCAGATGACAGCTGAGCAATTTCATTGTGTGTAAATAACCTTTGTACGTTCCGAGTGGAAAAGATTATGTATCTGTGCGTGAAAGAGCCGAACGCTCCGTGCTTCTTCACATTTTTAGTATGCATTCTTGAAAATAAGCAATTTAGTCTCAGACAGACCATATCCTCCCTTGCTTACTGCGATTTCGTCAAGTACGACATGTTCCCAGGTAAAATTCCTCGTTGGTTGTGAAATGTCATTCCAGATGGGTCCTTATCACCTGTATCTTTCTCCTCTGATTTTTTGGTTGGGGTCATGACAAAAAATTCACATGTTGCTTGGAAATTGGTGGAAAGAATGAAAAAAGGGTCTTTATTATCCCATTTCTACAGAGAAACAGTTTTTTAAAGGCATTGTTTATTAATATTTTTACTAATTTACTAATTTTATTCTCTATTTTTATTCTCTACTTATTTTATTCTCTAATATTCTCTTGTTCTCTTTATTCTCTTGCGGTTATTTTTACCGCCATGTGCAATATGACGGAAGAAGTCCCTCCTTCTAACTAAAAGAGCCAATCGCCAATTGGTAAAGTCATTGCATCACTTCTGAGACGTGCACTTAGAACGGCACTAAAAAATAGTCAGAGTTTTTGTCATGACTTGAGCATTATGAAATTAATGAGAGTTGTTTATCATATTTTATTGGCGATTTCAAATATGAAATTTAATTGTGAGCTTAATGAACGGTTTTACAGAATTTGATGTTTCCCTATTCATAAAGATAGAATCTGTACTTGACTCGTGTATGACTGAGACGCTTCAAAGATGGCCGCCGAGTGAACTGACTTGCCTCATAGGGATTTATATTAAGGGACTTGCACAACGTTGTCAAATGAACTCACTTTCGAAAGTGCACATGTACAGTTTGGTCAGAGTGGAATGCATATGTTTGTTGTTGGCATATGTTTTACTATGCTCTGAGAATGAGCTAAATTGCATAAATTATCTAAGTATTGCTTTTATATAAGGTAAGGTTTAATCGCAATCTTACCTAAATCTCACTATATATCACATTATGAGGGTGCATGTAAACCTTAGAAAAAAAGGTACAAAAGCTGTCACTGGGGCGGTACCTTTTCAAAAGGTACACTTTTGTACCTAAAGGGTGCATATTGGTACTTTCATGGTACATATTTGTACCATTAAGGTACCAAAATGCACCCTTTAGGTACAAAAGTGTAGCTTTTGAAAAGGTGCCGCCCCAGTGACAGCTTTTGTACCTTTTTTCTGAGAGTGTATATAAGCAACACATCAAGGCATGACATTTTGTTTGCTGCATAGTCCTGAAAACATTGAAATCTCAAGTCCCGCTCCACATTAAATATATATGCTCAGAGCGGTTTGCTTTGGTTCGTGGATTAGAACATGAATTAAATATTTAAATCAGCAGTTTTTCTTTTGGTGAGGACAGAAAAAATGACACCATTCAGACCAAGTAACTTTCATAAATATTCACAAATGTGCATTGCAAGTGGTTTAAGAACAATCTTGCAATCTGTCTATGCTCCTTTTTTAATTGTTGGTCCATATGCGCTAGGTGAAAGTCTGGTTGTGGTTTCATATCTCGCTGTATTTATGTTTTTAAGATGCGGTTGAAGTTAGTTGAACTAACATTTCCAGTTCCATTGCATTTTGTCTAGATGTTTTTGTCTCGAACTGTATCTGAATTCATCCAATGGCTTCTAGTTTTGCTCTAAAACACTCAGTTAAGGTGATCCTTGAGTTCTCGATGCTGTCTGAACATATACTTCTGCAGGTTAAAATTAAATCTTAAAGGCATCGCTTCCTTTTAAAGTACAGTACTTACAGTATACTTACAGTGTACTTACCTAGAAAGTACTGGCTAATATAAGGTAAGTACATGGAACAGGGGTAGGTTTAGGGGTAGGTTCAGGGTTAGTACTAGTTATTACCCAGTAATTGTAGTTACTACAATAAGTACATAGTATTTACATGGGTAACTGGACTGTAAAAGGAAGCGTTACCCCTTTAACATCCACTTTAGATAAGTGCAAGTCACTAGCAATTCACCAACGTTACCTCATTGGAAAATGTTGGATTTTGATGTCATTTCCAGTTGGCCATTTTGATTTTTGAATAATTCAATCAGAGCATGTGGACAGCTTTGTCCCTTTCTTTAGATATCACATTCCCTTTCCTCCATTCACTTGAGCATAACTTCATTTCTAAATCATTAATTTCCATTCAATTCAGTTACACTGCACTCACTTCCAATCACACTGGAGTGTTTTGGAGGGTCTCGCAGTGCA
Organism: Cyprinella venusta; assembly: GCA_038021265.1. Classification (NCBI taxonomy): domain Eukaryota; kingdom Metazoa; phylum Chordata; class Actinopteri; order Cypriniformes; family Leuciscidae; genus Cyprinella; species Cyprinella venusta. Next base: position 28,533,507 of record CM075878.1, on the reverse strand, counting down.
CTGAGTAACACAGCGAGGCCTGGCGTTCTCATCTCCTCCTGCGCTTGATGATTTACCCTCTGGCCTCATTCAGATTAGCACACACTGAATGCAGTCTGACAGCGCACAATGCTGTCATTTCTAGACTGGATGTATCATCCTATTACATTAGCGTGTGTGTGTGTGTAAATAAGAATTGTGTGTCATTTTGTCAACGGCAATTACGTGGCCACCAAACCTTCAATCACTGACATATTAAAGCTCACTGAATGTGTGTTTGCATGTGTGCGAGAGAGTCAAATTTAATACTGATTGCTTTTTTTTAAACCACACACATATGTGCATATACATTACTGTAATCTACTGACAAGCCTAATTAGAATACATTAAGAATACTCATACAGTGCTTTGTATGGTCAGGTTTCGTAGAGCGTGTTACAGATTTTCTTTTTGTTGTTGTGAGTGAACACTTTGTTCTGTTTTCTTTAGTTCTCAAAACTGGACCTTCTGTTTTGTCCCTCGGGAGATGAAATGTTTCTCTTCAATCCAAATACTAATCGTCTTGAGGGAAGCAAACTAATAATAAATAAGATTCCTAATGACTGACCTTTGAGCTATCGACATCTGGTGTCAGAAGCATCTCGACTGCAGACCGCTGCTGGAATAACAGCGGCTGGAAAAGGTCAGCATGTGGTTCCTCACACTAAAACGCCTTCCTTTTCTTTTTGTTTCGTCTAATTATTGTTATTATTTTAGAAATCTGCGTTATAGTGTTACATTTCGCATCAACAGATACAATACCACTAGAAAAGGCAAATTACGAATTAAATTTCTCCATCTTTTCTCCTTGATAGCAATACAATTACGCAACGCATTCTCATCCCAGGGCGTCATATAGGTAACGCTTTTGAAATTGCGATCCACATGGCACCCTTTCTCGTCAATAGACCCTTTTACAGTTTGTACACAATGATGACGTGGCAACATATGCGCGCATATTGGCAACGGAAGTACGGCGAGAATCAGCAGCTCGGTCAAGCTACGCGAGCAGATTTTTATTATGTCCTCGCTCCAATCAACACGTTTAATCCGCCGGTTCTTCTGAAACGGCCGTGATTCTGTCGGAAATATAAAACTTAAGCCCCTTGGTGGAATATTGATTAGTGCAACCGTAAACGCAACAACCAGACATTTTGAAGTTGGGAAATCGTTTTAATAAACTTTCGGAGTTGCCCTGTAGTTAACGATATAAGTTCAGGATCCATTTGCCTGGGCTATCTAGAGTTTTAAGACAGAACTTGGTACATATCGTAATTGGTGACACTTTACAATACGTGTGCACTAATAAGCATCAATTAATGCTTAACTAATGCACAGATAATACTGAATTAACGTGTAACTAATGATTATCTAAGCTATTCATTAATGATTACCACATTAGGAACTAATTAAGAGTATGTAAGGTTAATGTATTAGTTCATACATGAATTGTTATTAATTAAATATGTAATTGTGGATTAATTCCATAATAACTCAATTTTTTAACTAATAGTGTCAATTAATATGTTAATTACCAGAATGAGCCAAAGCCTTGTATTTCAACTTCCAGATAATGTGACCGGTACACTAATATGCATTAATACATGATTAATTACTTCATTATTACTGCAAATTCATGTGCAAATTACTACAATTACTAAATGACTAGTTAATAATGATGTGCCCCAACAAGTAAAGTCATAACATAATGATACCTTTGCAAACCATTAGCTAATGATTAATTAAAGCAGACAACTGGAAGTTGAAGTGCATATTTTTGACTAATTGTGGTAATTAACGCATTAATTAGTTCATAAAATATGTTATTAAGGAATTAACACACAATGACACATTGAATTAATAGCAATTCATGTATTACTTAATCTATTAATCATATAGACTCTTTATTAGTTGCTGATGCAGTAATCATTAATTAATGGTTATACATTAATCTGTGCATTAGTTAAGCATGAATTAATGCATATTAGTGCACCCGTATTGTAAAGTGTTAACCGCTTAATTTTTAGCTGTTTTATCTTCTTGTTTCGGCTAATTTTAAAACATTTCATCCAAGTCATCTTGAGGCCACTTTGTAAGTTTGAGAACCGCTACACTAGAACCGCTACACCTTACGGTGTTGTGCGTTGTGACCCGATGTGTATATCGTGTGTGGTTGTAGTGATCCGTAATGGCCACCCTCCTCTTGCTGACGCTCTGTCAGAGTAAAGCGCTCTTGCGTGCCACACGCTGACCTTTAGGTAATGAGTCATTGTGGTGTGTGTACTCTGTAATCTAGTGCTTCCAGCATCTCCACTACTGTCTGTGTGCTGTGCGATCTGCACTTAGCTTCTGCTGGACGCCGCTCCATCTGTTTATCTGGAAAGAGTGAGTCAAACATTAAACCACTCAGCGACGGATTTTTATCTGAACAATGGATATTCACAAATATCAATGACTGTGTGTTTTAAAGAGCACTTTAAAACACTGTTTTGAAAGTTGAGCGATGGTTAAGGTACAATCAAATGGGAAAAAATGATACAAAAGTGTGTGTGTGTGTGTGTGTGTGTGTGTGTTATTGGAAGGATGTTAATGGAGTTAAACTGATTTTAAAATATAAATGTATTGAGCTGAACTGAATGGGATTCGTTTGGGTGGCTGTTTTTGTGGTGGAATAGAATTGATTGAAACCACTATTTAAAATGTGCATAATCAAGTGGAATTGAACTAAAACTGGGCTAAAGTAGCCTAAGCTAAATTAAGTTTAATTCAATTTTTTCGAGTGGTACATTTGGCTATGTTGATTAAATGGAATGGAATAGAGTGACGAAGCTATGATGTCACTTTGTAGGCCAAAAAGTGAGTTAGCATTTTAGCACTTCCGGTTCCCTCGCTCTAACGTCTATACGTTTTTTTGAATGGGTTTTTGGTAAATCGCCTGAAATAAGGTCTGTGGTGAACAAAGCCTCTAAATATTTTCACGTTTTGATCTATGACATGAAAAACACCAGTTATAACCTGATTTTGATTTTTTTAAAACCTTATTGTGTCTGCTTGTGTTTTTAAGAAACTCTATATAGGCTTCAAAATGTATACATTTTGGATTAATTTGTAAAGATTACCTTGATAGTCAAAACATGTAAGAGTCACAACTCACAACTTTTTGCGATTTTCCAAAAGTCTATGGGAAAAAATGCATAGCTTTTCGATCGAGGGAACCCATGCTCCGCCAACTTCCGAGTTCCTACAAAGTGACGTCGTCACTTCGGCACTCTATAGAATTCAATTGAAACAGCTGATTTTAATTGATCTGAATAGACTTGCGTTGCATTTGTTTGGGTTGCACATGGGCTGGGCAACGATTAATCGCGAGTGATCCAAAATAAAAGTTTGTGTTTACATAATATATGTGAGTGTAGTGTGTATAATTATTTTGTATATAAAAATTCACACACATGCATGTATATATTTAAGACAAAATGTGTTATTAATATATAAAATATTAATATTTATATATATATATATATGTGCAAATATTTCTTGAATATATACTTGCATGTGTGTGTATTTATAATTTCAAAATAATTATACACACTACACACACATATATTATGTAAACACAAACTTTTATTTTGGATACGATTAATCGCGATTAATCGTTTCCCGGCCCTTGTTTGGTTGTTTTTCTAGATTATAAGAGTTTTCTTGCTCGCTTCAAGCCTACATCTATGCTCCACATTTATTTTCACGAGGGAATCACTCATGGACGCACACAAACGCAAAAAACACCCGCAGACACATCCGCAAACAAGAGTCGGCTAACTTTGAATTGCTTTTGTTGGCTTTTATAATGCACAAACACTGTAAGACTGACAGCAGTGTGTGGGACATCTGATATGATTCTGAAAGGCACAGCAGGTGCATACAAACAGCGGGAATCTGATGAGAAATTAGACGCTTCAGTCCTCTGAGGGACTACATCTAAAAGGGTGATTGAGTTCATTAAATCACATGGCAGATGACATTTGTGTATGTGTGTATGTGTGAGAAAGTGAGTGTGTGTTTATGCGAAAATTCATTGATGCGTGTGCGAGGAAGAGTATGTGTTTGTGTTCAGATGCAGTCATGCATTTGTGTGTGGGCATCCATGCATGTGTGTCAGAAAGACTTGTGTGTGTGCGTGCAAGAGTGTGTCTATATGCATAGTTTTGTGTGTGTGTGTGTGTGTGTGTGTGTTTGTTGATGCAGCAATGTTCTATGTTTTTGAGATGGAATACTGATTTAAAACTTGAAATGAAATTAAACTAAAACTTTACAATCGCAGCATATTGATAAAATGCCTTTTGTGTCACACGCCAAAATATATTGCATAAAGCAACGGTTAAACAATTACAGAAATATTATTCATTTTTAAAGTTCTCAAAGTGTATTCTTCTCCAACATTATGTAATTCTTTGAAACGAGTTTGCATATACACACAGTATATACACTCTAAAAATGCTGGGTTGTTTTAACTCAATTTTGGATCAAATATGAACAAACCCTGCTGTTGAGTTAAATTTAGAAATTGCAATTTTTAATCCAACAATTGGGTATGTCCATATTTGACCCAAAATTGGGTTAAAACAATCCACCATTTTTAGAGTGTGCTTTGTCTGTAAGAATCAACCTTGTCTTCGATATTTCTCATAAAACTGACCAAAATAATTGAATCATTTTAGTTTTAGGGGAATCTGAAACTCTAGAGGAGACGCATGTGAGATTTCTAGGGACTTTAGATTGTAGAGACTGTAGACTCGTCCTCTCATTGCTGTCTAGGAGAATCAATTGAGATATTAAAGAGATCTAATCTGTGATTTTCACTGCGGTTTGTTCAGTTTGATGGAGTGAGATGCTGATTCAGTCCCTGTGCTTCTCTAATATGTTCTTCTCTTCGGGGACAAACTGTGACTGTCATTACTTTAATCAGCCCTGGAACAATCAATGATTCTGCTTAGCTCTGATTGGCCATTGTAACGCCTCGTCATTGGAGACAGGACATGCCCTTTACTTATTGGTTAACATGAAGCCCATGGCAGGAATGGGAATGGTTTCATATATGTTCAAGTGTCAGTCCTCCTTGTTTGTGGACTGGTTTGTAGTGTGGTGCCAATGTTATATACTGTACATGTACACTGTTTATAAATATATATATATATATATATATATACTGTATATATATATATATATATATATATATATATATATATATATATTCACTGTTATATATACAATTTTTATATATAATATACTCACTGTTATATATATATATACACTGTTTATATATATATACAGTATATACTCAGTATACTATGTATACACTGTATATATATACACTCTAAAAAATGCTGTTCTTTTTTCTTTTTTCAATTTTGGCTCAAACATGGACAAACCCAGCTGTTGGGTTAAATTTATTAGTTACATTTTTAATCCATTTTTTATTGCGTTTGTAAATCAATTTTTATTGGGTTTGTCCATATATGTCCAAAATTGGGTTAAAACAACCCAGCATTTAATAGTGTGTGTGTGTGTATATATATATATATATATATATATATATATATACACACACACACACACACACACACAGTATATACTGTGTTATTTTACTATAAATATTAGAATATTTATTGAATTAGGTTTTGTGTTGTGTTATGTGCTTTTGTCATTATTAATTGTTTTTTTTTAATTTATAGTTTTGTTTAGCTTTATTTTATTTTTATTTCAGTTTTAATTTGAGTCATTTTAGTACTTAGCCTAAACTTATTTTATTCCCAACGCTACATTTGTAATTTTCATTTAAGATTTTGAAGTTTGTTTTTCATCAAATATTTATATTTCAGTGCAAACTCAATATTCTTTCCCCTTACCCTCAACCTAGCCATCACAAAAAACTTTCTGGATTTTGACCAACAAACGTCCCCCCCACAAGGATTTCGAATATATCCATCTTTGTGGGAACATAAGGCAGGGTTTACCTGGACCGCACGCACACATACACACGCATGCACACCTGTGACTGTATAACTGGGTTTGTGTTCTGCTGAACGAATGGCCCTGTTGCTGCAGTGATGAAATAATGAGATTATCATATCGGAAAAAGCATGATGTCGTCTATCCAGAGCTGACGAATAAACGTTTATCGGGATCATCAAAATGATGCCTGCTTCAGGGAATAAAACAGAGGCTGTGAGAAATCTATGTCGTACAGTGGGACAGTTTTAATGCAGAACCAATATGACAGTACCATACCTCTAAAAATACATGCGCATTGTTGGTTTAACTAGTTTTATATGTCAGGGTTAGGCCTTAAAAAGCCATCTTCACAGCAACATGAGTTAAATGATATTCTGATTGGTTAACCTGTGCATTCACTTATATTGTGAATAACAGCAATGACTCAGCTGTTGTTGTTGTGATGTGATCGTGAATATTAGCATCAATTATTCATATCTGCCAATAATGATTTAGTGTAATTACTGCACGGGTTATTAAAGTGTCAAAGCTCAATATTAATTAGCACTTGCGTAATGCAGGCGACTATGAGACGGATCACAGATGCTCAGGCTGAAATGTGTGATGCACACTTATGAAGGTGATTTTGTTGCTCTGTACCTCGCAGGAGTTTGTGCCTGGTTGATAGTTATGGAAGCATATGGGTAGCAAGATTCGGTAACACTTTACTTGAAGGGGTGTGCATAAGACTAACATGACACCTTCATAACCATGACATGACATATGTCTTGAATATGAAGTAAGGTTTATGCATGTTTATGACAACTGTCATTAAGTGTCTTTTGCTCAATAATGACATTTTGAATGCAAATATGACAAAATCTTTGTTATTACATCTTGATTCTTGATAAACCATAACATCATAACATGTCAGTGTTTTTATCTTGACAACTTGACATAAAATGAAGTTAAACTGTCATGTGGTTGGCTTTGACATTGGCTGTCATGTGGCCATTATAACTGTGTCATGCATATTGTTTGTGACCTCAACTACAGTGGTACTAATTGAATTTGTCATTAAAGAGTTATGATAGCTTTATGACAGCCAATGTCAAAACCAACCACCTGACAGTTTAATATAATGTTAACCAATAAAGCTAGGTGCTTTCTTAAGTTTGATCATTAATCTGCTATGTCATGTTTATGACAGGATGTGTTGTCTTAGTAATGTCAAGTTGTCATGACAAAGACACTGACAGGTTATGATGTTATCAATGTCATATTTGCATTCAAAATGTCATAACTGAGCGAATGACACTTAATGACAGTTGTCACAAACACGCATAAAACTGATTTTTACTCTTTGTCGAAATTGCTTAATTAAAATGAGCTTAAGCAACAATTGCTATACATTTTGTCCAAACTTAATTTGATTGTGTTCAATCTACTTATGTAAAATTTAAGATTACTTAATCCGATTGTGTTGGATTACACGAATGCAATTATTAGTACCATTTCATTTACAGTGGGTTACCGTTGTGGAGAAGAGTGGAGCATTTGGTAAAGCTGAAAACTGATTCAGCAATACTTTTTCAGCAAAATCTTTGGTTGATGTAGCATGTCAATCTTATAATTTAAGATGCTACCAAGCGCTATTTGTAGCTAATAATTGGTGTCTAGAAATGTATTAGTGCGACACTAAAATATATTTTTTTTTGTATTAGATGAATGAATATTATGAATTTGAATATGTGAATCATATCAGGGAGCCTTTTTTAAAATTCACTGACAATTTGAAGCTGTGCCCAACCATAGTAAATAAGTTGAATCAACCTAAACACATTAAGTTGACCCAACGTAAGTACATTAAATTGGAATTACAGAATTGCATAATGCTGAAATAAAGCAAGTCAATCATGTGGAAAACCTTTCCATAATTTTTTTTTATGTTCATCCAAATAGTTTTTTTTTAGTGTTCCTTCATATTCATAACAAATGTCATGTCATTATTATGAAGGTGTCATGTTAGTCTTATGCACACCCCTTCAAGTAAAGCGTTACCCAATATTCAATTTGAAATGTAATAAGCAATATGTAAAATGGCATTGCATTCTGTATTTAAATTTACATTTTACATTACCGTTCTAGCAACGTTTGGTGCAAAATGAAAAAATTACATAATTTACATTTGCCATTGTGATTGGCTTTGGAATGCGTTTCCAATGTGCACATTGAACTTTGCTACATTCATTGAAATTCAATCGCAAGACTGTGAGTGTAAATGCAATCAAGAAAAATAACATTTGAATGATCATTTTGCTTGAACATGTTACACATATCTAATCATTTCTGTAATGCATTTTCATTTGAGTTTTGCCACTAATAAAGCGTTTCAATGTGCATATTAAAACTAGTGTATGAAATGGCAAATGTAAATTATGTAACTTGTACATTTAATGTAAAATGTATATTTAAATGCATTGACATTTCACATATTGCATATTACATCATTGCCTCCCATATGCTTCCATAGATAGTGCCTGGTCGAAATGCATTTGCTAAATGTTGAGTTTTGACTCCTGAATGCTTCAATGTGGTTTATTTGTGGATCTGAATTCACAGTTTCCCATGCGTTCCTCCCATTAGCGCAGTCTATGTCGTAGCGAGAAAGACCACACGCAGGATGACTAAGCTCATCAACAGCAAGAACTGGAACGAAAACCCAACCGTGTAAAAGATCAACCCACTGCCACAGATAGCGATAAAAACCGCTTTTAAATTCTCATGGTATCAAAGCTCTGCAAGGCTCTGCATTGACAGTAAATAAACCACCTACGTGCATCAGCTCTAATCTCCTCACATCCCACTCAAGAGCTCTCGCTAAAGCAAGCGTTCATCTTCAGAAAGAGGAGGTGGAACGTCGCTGAGGTGAACAGGGAATCACGCAGATTGAATACTATGTGTTTGTCGCTTGCTGAATCAATATTACCACGTACAGTTCAAAATCTCTACGCTGTAAACACAGAGTTTGTGTTCCTGACATCAGGGCTTGCGTAAGCAAACCTTTGACTGGGCAAAAGCTTATATTTTGCGAAAAAAATAAATAAATAAAATAGCGACTGGGCCTGACATGTAAAGAGATCAATTCGTTTGGTTTTGTTTTTACGTGCTAGTCATTCAGAAGATTAGTCAGCTAGCCGGCGGGTCAGCGTTTACCTTATGTAAATGACTCACGCCGTGTCTTTGCTGTTTTTGGCTGCATTGACAGTGAGTGTGTGTGGGAGGAGAGAGAGAGAGGATGCAGGTGAGAAACCAAAGCTTCTGGTGTGTGTTGTCACGAACGCTTCAAAAACAGGGATGTCTCGCTCGCTTGAACTTTTTGAAAGATGTCTCTTGCATGGTTTCCACAAAAACAAGAATCTGTGTAAACATTGATAACTATCAGAAATGTCTTTTGAGCACATCAGCAAGATTTCTGAAGGATCATGTACTGTAAAAAATAATCGTGATTTTAACGGTAAAAGACTGTAAAAATGCTACAGTGCAAAAAAAGTTTCCGTACTATATGCGGTAAATAACTGTGATATAATTTTACTGTAAAATACCATCAAATTTACAGTTTTTGAAAGTGAAAAAGAACAACTCATTGTATAATTTACAGTGAAAAACTGTTAATTGACATTCCCACAATTCCCTGCATGACACTTCACATTTTATGTATTTTTGTTGAAAAAAAAACAAAACTGTTTTCTTATTTTTTTTTCTAATCAGTTAAGTACATTAGTGTCTTATGTTACATTTAATTGCATTTTTTTAAATTTCATATGTGTTACCATGATATTGTTTAATGTTTGTGTGAATGAAACTGTGTAGCTTCTTTATATGAGTATATAACATCTTATGGAAGTCTACTTGTGGTGAGCTTTGATTATTCACGTAACTCTCATCATTGTTGTGATGATTGTTGGTTGTCAGAGTTTTATAATGCTATAAAACAGATATAAATTTTTCAAAAGGTTGGTAAATCAACATTTTATCAGAAAATTAAATACGTTTTAGTTCTGTAAATTTTAAGCTAAGTCTGTAAAACCATTAACGTTCTTACTGTATTTTTAACGGTAAAGTTCTGGCAACCACAGCTGCCGTTGTAAAAATTACGTAGTAATTAAAAAAAATAAGTTTTATTTTTTACAGTGACTGATGACTTGAAAATTCAGCTTGTCACTTATTCAAATGTTAAAATATATAGAAAACTGTTATTTATATTAAATATAATAAAAAAGTTCACAGTATAATAGTTTTTTTATTGTTATTTTGATTAAATAAACCCAGCATTGGTCAGAAGGAGAGACTTTTTTCAAAATCTTTAAAAAATATGAATTATTCCACACTTTTAAATGGTACGGGTGTTATGGATATATATATATATATATATACATAACATAACTAATTTTATAGAGTGTCTGTACGTTTTTGAGGTCTGTCAGATGTTTTTAACGTTTTCGAAAGAAATCTCTTCTGTTCACTAAGACTGGATTTATTCAATCAAAAATGCAATAAAAACAGTCATATTGTGAAATATTATTACAATTTAAAATCTTTTCTATTGTATTACATTTAAAAATGTAATTCATTCATTTTAAATAGAAATCTTTTGATCAATTCAATGCATCGGTGCAGAATAAAAATAATCATTTATTTTCTTTATTTGCTTTGTTTGTTTATGGAATTGCGATGTGTAAAGCAAAAAGCCTTCTTCAGCATTTACATTTGACGAAGTTTTGGAAAAGTATGCTCTATAAAATGAAATTATCGACAGCTCCACAATATGTTCCATCATTAAAATGCAGCTGTATTGAATTTATTTTTGCCCTCAGATATCAGTCATATACGCTGCCAATTCTATCCAAGTGCACTTTCACCTTTCAACCCATATTGAGCCGAGCAACAATTTTTCTCCAATATTTCACCACAGCAGTGATAATCTGAAATATACACACCATATTTCCAATAAGTGCCTGTGTGTATGCACATGAGGTCAAAAGAGCAAGAACCCAGTGAAAAAGAAAAGAAAGCTCTCCCTGGTGCCGCTTGCAAATCGAATCGATCAGGCTCGACTTCTATAAATAGAATCCATAGCCGTACGCTCGAGTGGGCAGGCGGCCTTCGGGGAAACTGAGAGATCAATCCTTACAAGTCCAAAAGATCAGTAAAAGCCAGTTAAGTTTGTACAAGTGCTCTGCAGGAGTTGAGCCGCGTGGCCGTTTTGTATTGCGGTAATGAATGCATGTGTTTGTGGGTGTTGAGCACTGTGGCGTGGGCCGTCCAGTGGGTGTTCAGAAGGTTTTCAAGAGGCTATGTGTCAATGGGATGCGTTCTCATTAAATCTGCTGCTATTTCTGTAGTGACACAAATTAAGAACAATTCTCTTTTTTTAGTCGAAGAGTTGCATTAGGTGTTTTTGTGTATCTTCTATATTTGAAAATCATCCATCCATCCATCCTTCCACCCTCATGATTGTGAGTGTGATATTACTTAGTTAATACTGAGTAACTTTTAGACAAAACTCTACAGTGGCATTCCTGACTGAATCTGTGCTTTTCATTGAATCGGTTTAGTGATTCAGTGACTCACAAGATACTTAAAGTAGTAGTTCACTTTAAAAAAAAAACAAAGAAAAACTTTTGCTGATAATTTACTCACCCCCATGTCGTCCAAGATGTCCATGTCTTTCTTTCTTCAGTCGAAAAGAAATTAAGGTTTTTGATGAAAACATTCCAGGATTTTCTCCATATAATGGAATTCAATGGGAACCAAGCGATTCAAGGTCCAAATGAGAGTTTCAGTGCAGCTTCAAAGGGCTTTAAACGACACCAGACGATGAATAAGGGTTTTATCTAGTGAAACGATCAGTCATTTAAAAAATAAATAATAAAGTTTAAGTTTTATAAGCACAAATGCTCACCTTGCCCTGTTCTGTGATGAGCTTTCGTGACTCTCCTGTTCGAACTCGTTCATCAAAACGAACTAATCTTTTTTTTCGAGTCATTTGGTTCATTTTGTTCGTTGAATGAACCAAATGACTCGAAAAAAGATTTGTTCAACAAATTGTTGCTAGGTAACCCTTATAGTTACTACTCGGCTTTCTCCACAGAACAAGAGCCTGCTAGCTTAGCTTCTAAAAAAGATGGCTGACACTATGTGTAATCCCAATCCTCCATAATGCATCCGTCTGCGTATTCAGTACCTTCGTCCATATTTTCAAAAAGTTTCTGCCGGTGAAATCAAAGGCACTGGCACTGATCTGTGATTGGTCTGTTAGCGCATTAGGCCCAACCCCCTATGGGTGGGTTTGAAAGGGTGAGTGCTTGTAGTCTTTACAGAAATCCCCCTCTCTTACACTTTCTCCTACAATGACATAAAATGACGATTTTTGCATCATTCTAGAGTGTTGCACGACCATTCAATAGTATGACTGAGTTTCTAACAATGGAAATCTTAATGCAAATGGGTGGAGTGTCACTTTAAATCTACTGTAATAGAACTGTTTTTGTTTGTTTATTTTTATATATCTTGATTTCTGCAATGTTTGAATGGGAATTAAAGGCAAAATGTGTCGTTATTTTTGCATGCAGATCAGCTAATTGCTGAAAAGTGCTTTTTGCCTGTCAATATTTTTGCAATGTTCTGGTGGGTGTGGTCTTTATAATAGGGCTTTTGATTAAAGGAACCAAGTTAAGTCTAGTGTAGATTGGCAAAATGTGTGTAACTTTAAGCAAGCCTGTTAAAAAGCACTTCAACTGTAACTAAAGCTTGAATGATGTCTTCTCGGTGCGAATGAAAGAAGGAAGATGCTTGTCTTGGCATAGTAAGGTGGGATGTAATCCATTTTTACTGTAGTCTTGTCACTTATTTTCTTGCTCATCAGCAAAGACTGTATTAGAAAGGCTCGATGTGAGTCAGCGAATTTAGCCTTTTTTACTTCCCGATAAAGTCTAATTAAGCTAAAAGCCTTACTGGCTCAACTATCCTTTCTCTTTCTTTTTCTTTTCTAAACCTGTAACGCCTACCTTCCTGTCTCGCCCTCCTAAGAAGCGGGCCAAGGGGGCAAGGGAGGAAACCTGGCACTAATTGGACACCCCATGTAATCTCTGAGCCCAGAATAAGATGAAAGAGACACCTGGTTTGCGTGACCTATACTCAGTGTTTTGGCTAAGATGGTGCGTGAGTCAGCTCACATTTTCTGCCCGAATGCATTTGCAGGCGAAGCCAACATTTGAGAAACTTTCAGTTCTTGGAAAGTGATTGATTGGCGTCTTGGAATTTGGTGAAGATGATAGAAGTTGGCCAGTTAGCAGAGCAGAATTACATTAAAGTATGAAATCCCACCATGTTGCTACTTTCTGCTTGCCAATATGCGATACATTTTTTTCTTTTTTTCTGGTGCTTTTGGAAAGCAGTGTCTTAAGTCAACTTTACTACTTAATTTAGCTAATGCTTTTTACCCAAATTGGCATCCAGCACAGTTATCCCAGGGGAAATCCGTCTAGAACAACAAGATTGAAGTTTCTTTAATGGTTTTTGAAGCACTTTAGGAACAACAAACCATTGTTTGCTGCTAGTTGCTACTATTGTTAAATCACTGTTGCTATTGTTTATGATTCTTTGGAGATGATAGTGTTACACTGTAAAAAAGAATTAAATGATCAATATGTTTTTACATTGCTTTAACTCATCAAAAGATGTTCAACTCATATTTAAGTCATTTTGATGTAATTTAAGTTGAAATGACTTAAAGGGATACTCCACTTTTTTTTTTTTTTTTTTTGAAATAGGCTCATTTTACAACTCCCCCAGAGTTAAACAGTTGGGTTTTACCATTTTTGAATCCATTCAGCCGATTTTTGGTAATTTAGAAGAATATCAGTAACCAGACAGTTTCTGGTCCCATTGACTTCCATTGTATTTTTTTTCCTACTATGGAAGTCAATGAGACCAGAAACTGTCTGCTTTGCTTATGGATATTCTTCTAAATTACCGAAAATCGGCTGAATGGATTCGAAAACGGTAAAACCCAACTGAGCCTATTTCCAAAAAAGTGGAGTATCCCTTTAAAGTTGATCGTACTTAAAATTTAAGGCTTTTTTTTTTACAGTGTATAATCAATTTGGACTCTGGAATCATTAAAGCACCAGTGTGTAAATGGTACTGCACTATTCAATAAGCTCAATTTACTGCAAAAATAATCTATATTCCTCTATCATTTATTCTCTTAAAATTAGATCTTAAAGTCCCACTGAATTGTGTCTCTTAAAGGAGTAGTTCACTTTAAAAAAAACTTTTGCTGATAATTGACTCACCCCCATGTCAACCAAGATGTCCATGTCTTTCTTTCTTCAGTCGAAAAAAAATTAAGGTTTTTGATGAAAACATTCCAGGATTTTCTCCATATAATGGACTTCAATGGGAACCAAACGGTTCAAGGTCCAAATGAGAGTATCAGTGCAGCTTCAAACGGCTTTAAACGTCACCAGACGATGAATAAGGGTCTTATCAAGCGAAATGATCGGCCATTTAAAAAATAAATAAAAAAGTTTAAGTTTTATAAGCACAAATGCTCACCTTGTCCTGTTCTGTGATGCGCGTTCGTGACTCTCCTGTTCGAACTCGTTCATCAAAATGAACAAATCTTTATTCGAGTTATGACTTGAAGGGTCCTAGATAAGTGGTCTGGAATCATTTAAAGCCCTTTGAAGTTGCACTGAAACTCTCATTTGGACCTTGAACCGTTTGATTCCCAATGAAGTCCATCATATGGAAAAAAATCCTGGAATGTTTTCATCAAAAACCTTAATTTCTTTTTGACTGAAGAAAGAAAGATGTGGACATCTTGGGTGACATGGGGCTGAGTAAATTATCAGCAAAAGTTTTTTTTAAAGTGAACTACTCCTTTAATATTTTAAGTGATGTTGCTTTGCACTTTTTAAGGGAAATTTGAACTTGTTTTTGAACTTGTGTTTTTACCTGGGAAAACAAGTCAAAAATCGACTAACTAAAAACCCATGCTGTGCAACGGTGGCAGCGGGTTCACAGTCACACCTGCAGCATTTGGTTGCCAGCCCAGATTTTTAAGCATCAGTATTCTCAGCACGCCCAGTTTTGTTGTTAGTTGTCATCTCTGATCTGATCACCTCTCTCTCCGGTCTCCAGGTTATGGTCACGCGGCTCCGGGCACGGACGCGGGGAAGGCGTTCTGCATGTTTTACGCCGTGCTGGGGATCCCGCTCACGCTGGTGATGTTCCAAAGCCTCGGCGAGAGGATGAACACCTTCGTCAAGTACCTGCTGAAGCGCATCAAAAAGTGCTGCGGGATGCGCATCACGGACGTCTCCATGGAGAACATGGTCACCATGGGGTTTTTCTCCTGCATGGGAACGCTCTGCATCGGCGCGGCAGCTTTCTCCCACTACGAGGACTGGAGTTTCTTTCAGTCCTATTACTATTGTTTCATAACACTCACCACCATAGGGTTTGGGGATTTTGTGGCCCTGCAGAAGAACAAAGCCTTGCAGAGGAAACCCGTCTACGTGGCGTTCAGCTTCATGTACATCCTAGTGGGGTTGACGGTCATCGGGGCTTTTCTCAACCTGGTGGTCCTACGTTTCCTGACCATGAACAGCGAGGACGAGCGACGGGACGCCGAGGAGAGGGCTTCCCTGGCGGGGAACCGCAGTAGCATGATCATCCACATCCAGGAGGACACGCTCCAGAGGAGTCGACGGAGACGAGAGCAGCAGCAGCACCACCGCTTCAGGCCAGAGGTCACCGATCTCCAGTCCGTTTGCTCCTGCATGCGCTACCATTCGCATGAGTTCGGGAGCTCCGTCGGTCTCGGGTTGGGAATGGGCGGAGGAGGCGGAGGCGGTGGCGCGTTTCAGCACCAGAACTCGTTCGGCTCTCAATTGAGCCCCCATCAGTACCATCACTACCACTCGACGGTGTCCTACCGCATAGAGGAGATCTCGCCGAGCACGTTGAAAAACAGCTTCCTTCCCTCCCCCATCAGCTCCGTCTCACCCGGGCTCCACAGCTTCACGGAAAACCTCCGGCTCATGAGACGACGCAAGTCCATCTGAGGAGCGAACACACATTTCCAATGCTGCTGCTCTACCAAACCTCATTCCTGCACTTTTTTCGGCATTCCCCGGCCCTTGCGAGATGACGAGGGATCAGGACGCTTGAAAGTTTGATGGATATACGAGGACTTCTTCAAAAAGCATGACGCATGGATATCTATTTTTGCAGAAAACTTCACCTGGGCCTTCTTCGGCCTTTCGAGCAGCACCTGAGCGGGTTTGGATAAAATAATACCACCCTGATATCTTATCAGACGATTTGTGTTTTGAATAATACAAAGGGAGAGATATATCTATAATTTTTTAAGGAACATGCGAAAATGTGTTTTATCAAACGGTGAGCAGCCTCCGGTTCTTTCTTAAGATACAAGTGCCACACCAACGAAGAGGAAATAACGATAAAACTGATTTGAAAAGGACTACACAGTATCAGGTATTGTTTTCTATAAGCAATTCTATTTGAGAAGAATAAGACGTTGATTCACATCATGCCAAAATATCGTTGCCAACCATAGCATGTTTGACGTGCGTCATCATTTCCGTTAACTTTCCGTTTCGTTGGGGGTTTTTGCCCCCGTTTTTGTTCGTTTAATTTCAATCAAAGGTTTTCTGTAAATTATACATGTGTGTAGAGACTTTCCAAGTGCGTTATATTTAGAGGTGACACACGAGAGACAGCAAAAGTCGGTCCTGAGAGGAGAATACTTGCATGTGCTTTGTTCAAACTGGTATGCGTGTACGGTTACGAGACGAAGCGGTAGCTACTTTAGCACTGGATTCAATTTAAAAAGCAAATAACCCTTTTAAAAGTATTGTTTGAACAACATCCACTAAAACTGGGCCTCGCGACGGGAACGTTACGGCATCGCAAACGATTGTTTTTCATCGGGATTTCTATAAAAAACAGCACGTTGACTCGACTACTATTCCATTGTGAACAATCAATGTATAATGTATGCTTACCCTAGCAATGATTGCTTTTCTCTCAACCATTTATTTGAATGAGGCTTATTTAAATGCATCAATAAAGACGGTTATTTATGTATTTTACACTTTGATTATGTCTTGAGAAGGATGCCCTGCAAATCAGATGGTACCTCATAGGCCTAAAATTGCTCTGAAAATCGGTCAGAATGTAATCAATTCTCATTCCCTCCATTGTTTTTGTTCACTGGCCGAGTTGCATCTCTGATAAAACAGCGATCATGTTACTTTCCAATTTTAAACTAAATCTTTTACTGGGTCTAATTGTTTTCGGAATGTAATATATAAGTATCTGCGCCATAGTTAGGAACATCCAATAAACCAGAGTTGGAGTCAAGACCAAACCCTACAAGACCAAGACCATGACTTGACCCCTCGAGGCCCAATACCTCTTCAAGTATGAGTATGTCCAGTTTAATGAACTGAAATGGAGAAGATGCTGGATTTATCACAGCATTCACTAGTTTGTACATGTATTTCAGCCCGTTCTCATCCCAAGGCGCCAAAAGGCGCTTTTCCCAATGCGAATACATCCAACGCACATGGCACCCTTTAGCGTCAATATGAGAAAGAGATATATATATATATGGGCCAGAAGGCGCCTTCTAGTGGTCTAACCCTAACCCTACCCCAGATCTAAACCTACCCATAACCGAAGCGTGTTATATTGACGCTAAAGGGTGCCATGTGCGTTGGATGTGTACACATTGTCAAAAGCGTAAGTATATGACGCCCTAGGTTGAGACTTTGTCCAAATGTTGCTTATTTTCTGTAATCATACCTTGTTGAATTTGGCTGAGAATCACCTTTTAGTAGGAGTCCCTAAACTGAAACCAATGAGTAATGCAACTCAGGACATGTGGCTCGTTTATGTGGTTTTGATGGGTCTCAAGATCAAGACTCCAACTCACAATAATAATATTAGACAATAACTAACTTCACTAACACTGGCGAGTAAGAATTTGTGAAATTGACATGTGAAGGTAACCCATACTCGGAATTTGTCCTCTGCATTTAAACCATCCAAGTTAGTGAACACACATTAGGAGTAGTGAGTAGTCAACACGCACACACACCCGAAACAGTGGGCAGGCACTCGCTTAGGCGCCCGGGGAGCGATCGGGGGTTAGGTGCCTTGTTCAAGGGCATCCCAGGCATTTCCTGCTGGTATTACAGGGTTAGTTCCCCCAAAAATGAAAATTAAGTCATTAATGACTCACCCCAATGCTGTACCAACCCCATTAGATGAGAACTGAACTAAAGTAGAGTTGAAGAAGATCGCAGTTCTCGCGTATGCGTCGTGGAAATGTCTTGAACTCTCGTCTCAGGCCCTGAAGGAAGAAAAGGAATAGTCGAATAAAGTGGTTATTTTTGTTTTATTTCCACACAAAAAGTATTCTCGTCACTTGATAAACTTATGCTTGAGCCACTGTTGTCACATGTTGTTTAAACATTTCTGGGCCGTCAAGTTGCCTATGTGGCAGTGATCCACCTCTCAAGTTTAATCAAAAATATCTTCATTTGTGTTCCGAAGACGAACGAAGGACTTACGGGGTTCGTACAGCATGGGGTGAGTAATTAATAGGGTTGTGTATCGTTTGAATTTGAACGATTCTGATTCCGATTCCTTGTTTCGATTCCGGTTCCCAACGATTCTCGATTCCGATTCTTTTAAGTGGCAGGGTCAAAAAAGTTTAGCTAACCTTGCTAACCAACGGTCTTTCTGAAGGAAATACTCATTTTGTCACAAATTTTTGCCGAGATTTCGTTATTTTTAGAAAAGTGAAGCCACACTTTTGACCGCTGACGTAAGTTACTCATGTACGACTCGCGCGGTTATGCCAACACTTCCGGTAGACGCTTCTTCATTGGTGTTGTTCAGCGGTTTCTTCTTCTGGTCGGCGGACTGTGAATATTGAAACTTGGAATCGAAATTTTTACTTTTAAACGATCCCGGGAAAAACGAAAAGTTAGTCCCGGTTCCAATCGATGCTCGATTCTCGATACCCAACCCTAGTAATTAATGACTTCATTTTCATTTTTGGGTGAACTAACCCTTTAAGAATTGAGCCTGCAACCTTCGGGTTACCTGTCTCACTCTCTAGCCTTTAGGCCACAACTGGGTATAGAATGACTTTGAGTTTGTTTGGATTAACGGTTCCATTACTTGTCTTTTTTGTGTGTGTGCATTTCATTGATTTCAATTTCAGTTCACCACCACTTTTTCAAATGAGAGTTTGTCTCAAATTTTACCTCTGTGAAGCAAATAAATCAGAAGCAGTCAGGATGTTTCGTTTGTATCTAAAATCCAGGATTCCCGGTAATAGATTAGGTGAAATGTGACACGAATTGGTTATTCAAAAAATTAGCCAAAGGCTTTAGGTGGTGAGTGTCTTTCGGCTTGGGACCCTGTTGATGTTTTCTTGGGAAAATAAATCCTGAATAATTGTCTTGATGTGGATCAGTGAGGTATGGAAAGCCCAAAGTGCCCGCCAAAGTAATTCGGTTTCAGACAAGACTAATTAATGAGAGAAATTCCAGAGGGACTCCGTTGCTCCCATGTACTCTTTTAGTCAATTTCCGAGTCTGCCAGCGGGAAGCGTTTCCGGGCTCAAACGGCGAACCCTTCTAATACCAATCAACTTGACGTCTGACATTCTGGATTTCACAGCATATGTTGCAGCACTCATGTAAATTTATGTAAATCGCTACCATTTTATAATATTGTACAGTGCATATATTGTAAGTAGTTATATCCTTGACAAATTAAAAAGGCATATTTTAAACTCAGATGCATTCCCATTTTTACAGCATTCAGCATACTGTATTATGTGCCTTGAAGGGGTACCTTTAAAATGTGGAGTTTGTATTTCATTAAGGCACATACTCAAATTCATATTCAGATATACAGTAGAAGCAAACAAATTAAAACACTTTGTCAAAAAAAAAAAAAAAGCTCCCACACATGGGAAAAAAGACAAGTTACATCAAATAAAACCAAAGCAACTAATCCTCATAAATGCCGCCGCCGCGTCACAAACATATTTTTTAACGTAAACACTGTCTGAAATACGTTTTCCGTTTTACTAGCACAACAAAAAAGCATTATTTTCCACTTTTTATGGTTGTCACATTAACCTATGTATGTACATGATGGTTTCTGGGGTCAGGACAGAATAATATGTATTTTACATTAATAAACTGTTCTTGCGTACTATATATATAATAGCCTGATGACAATTACTCAGACAGATAAGCTTGTATGTATGAAATGGATGAAATGTAATAACGGCAACATATCTACTGCTATGGGTGGGCATTGACATGTGCGTCAAAACAGTTAAATAAATAAATCGCAAATTTCTTCTTGATATTTTTATAGGGGCGACAGTAGTTAATATGATGATGTAGCAACCAGCCATGGTCTCCCCTATATATAATATCTCTTTTTCATTTGTTTACTCTCAAGTACTATATATTTATCTTAATGCTAGAGGAAAATTGCATTGCTAAATCAGTCTGTCCACCCACAACAGTGTGATTCAGGCTGCCGAATAAATATGATTATTCACAATAATCATCATGTTGCTCTATATTAATTTCTACAGTGATCTCTTTCGGCAATAGTATCCATTTTTGGGGGATCTTTAAAGATGCCACTACATCAAATAATCTGTGTGACCCTCTCTCACTAAAGAAGTCCGGACTGTCAGAACAACATATTGTTTTGCCTTTATTGGGAAAACGTGCAATGGGCATTTAAATTGATTTGTTTGTCTTATTTGTTGTGTGTGCATGACATATTGTGGCCGGCTGACCTCTTGACCACATGACTGGGGTGAATTAAAAATTTGAATTAAAAAAAATATCAACTTGTTTCTTCTCGTGCCGAGTGCTCAGTTTCTGTATCACATGGCAATCTGCATAAACCACACATTCGTTGGTTTTTTTGGTGACAGAAACTTTTTATTGGGTGTTTGTCACTTTTTTAGTTTTTAAAATGTCCCTATAGTGCCTTTTACTGCCTTCAATTTTTAAGTACACTCAACTTGCATGTTTAAGTAATTTCAACTTAAATTACATTTAACTGACTTTAATTCTTTCATTTAGTTGTATAAACCGTAAAACTTATTTTCATGAGTTCAAGAAACGTTAAAACATATGTTGTAATAACTTAGCAATCATTTACTTTTAACAGGGATATTTTTATGTGAGTTATTTCAACACTATCTCACGACCAATTCGTACGAATTCGACGAATGATTAAAAAGTGTCTAATTCGTACTAATTCGTACGACCTCACTCTTACGAATTCGTACGATTTGTCTAAACCCATGTGATGGGTAGGTTTAGGGGCGGGGTAAGGGGTAGGTCATTCATACGAATTCATACGAATTGGCCAATTCGTAAAATATGTAAGATTTGGCAAAATCGTACGAGTGAGGTCGTATGAATTGTTACGAATTAGCCACTTTTTAATCATTCGTCGAATTCGTACGACTTGGTGGTGAGATCGGGTTGGTTATTTTAGTACAAATTACAAACAAAAATGAGATATGTCAGTTGGCTGTAACTATATATATATATATTTACTTTAAAGTAACATTTTTTAAATGTTTTTTTTTAAGTTAATAATAACCCTGACTCATATAGATGCACTTACCACTTCAGTGTAAAAAAATATTGTTGGTTTAACTTAAAAAAATAAGTAACCTGGTTGCCTTAAAATTTTAAGTTCATTGAACTGGAAAAATCGAGTTGAAGGAGATCGATTTAATCATCAGAAACTGAAAATATTATGTTATATGAACTACATACATTGTTTAAGTTGATCTGACAAAATAAAAAATGTGATTACAAATAATGAAAATAATTTTTTACAGTGTTTTTTCGATTAACATCGAATTGGCATTCATATCTCTGCGCTTGACTTTTTGACAGCTACTGTTTGCAAATAACCATGTTGCCAAAGTCTTTTTTCTCTGTTTCCTGTGTTCCCATATGTTTCTGTTAATAAGCGTGCAGACAGAGCGTGCTTTCTCTCTGGGCCCAAAATTAGTCTGTTTTCTCAGTGCATGATGGGAGGTGAAAGGTGCTGTATCACACCACACAATCCTTCCCACCTTATCTCTCACATCGGGCTCTCTTCAGCAGCTGTCGAAAGGCATGTAGGTGTCATTTGCGTGCCACAAAGAAAATCAGTAAAATCCTCAAGGTGCCATTTAAACTTTAACTACAGGCAATAGATCAAATGCTGTGACGTTTATGGCTGCTAATGTATAGTCATTCTGCTGTAGTTACTTTATATACCATGCTTTGCAATGTATACCGAAGATTTAGTAACTGATCAAAACATTATATCTATCATCACATTAGTCTACTTTTCATAATATCAGGCTATGACTTTAGAAAAGACTGAATTTAATTGCTAATGTATTGCATTTTATGGTACAGAAGCCGTACGCTGCATCCAAAATACTGTGTGAGTAGGTAAGCTGTTTGAATTTACTTCAATTCATCTTTCTTTATAAACAAACAGTCATCATGAATAAGTTTCAAATGTATAATGTCAATGAAATCATATCATATCAACACTTCCCTTCTGAATAAACCCTCTTTAACTAGCATAAGGTGGCTTGGATGGGAGACTAGCTAAACACGAGCTAACCCATGTTATACTGAGCAAAACCTAGGCTAATTTAAGTCAGTTTATGAGTATTAAAAATGTTTCACACTTGAAACTGTTAACACATCGTGATTTAGTTAATAAGTCACACTGTATTGGCACCAAAGCTCCAAGGAACACCTAATAGTCTGTGGTTATAAATGCTAATGCTGTGCTAACAGTACATGCTAACAACACTTTCAGTTTATAAGTGCGAAACATTTTAACCCAAAGTCTAACGCTGCATAAGGTTCAAAATGGGATGTAGGAGAGTCCTACCTGTGTCTCTGACTTATAAAGACGCTCAGAAGATGATATACAAAGAAACAAATTGCAATGCTAACATTTGCTTGCAGGTGTTCGTTTGTCAACACAGAAGTCTCCTTCAAACCAAATTGCAGAGGATAAATGATGCTATGTCGTTCTGCAGGTGTACGATTATCAGCAAAGGTAATTTACACACCTGTCTCTTATTACCATGTAAAACTTTGACATATTGATGCATTTTACTTGCTAAAATGTGAATGTTTATCATTAACAGTGTACATCCCTCTGCTTCAACCGGGGCTTTAATAATCTGTGGAGAATCTACTGTACTTGTTCAGACACTCGAAGTGGCTTTGCATTTAAGATTCTTTGAAATGTATGGAAAATGAAGTTGCAATGGGATAAAGTTCTAGTAGTAATGCATTAAAGATAGTTAGTGTGGATCTACTGTAGTGTGATGTAAGTGAGAGCAAACCTGACTACACAGTGGAGCTAACAAAGGCAACATCACCTTCTCAATGTGTGAAATCTAAATGAATCCTGCAAGGAGCTAGACTTTAAGAGAGAGAAAGAAGGGGCTTAATGTGCCTGTGAATTTCACTGCGAACTATTTGTGGAAACCACACTCACGTCTTGAGTGGAAGAATATGAAGCTGTCTTTTTCTGCCAATAAAAAGTGTGTGCCTGCGTTTTAGTGAGTGAGAAATGCACTGTGCGAGTTCGAGACTAGGCGGGAAGTAGGAGCTAATGCAGTTGTGTACAAGCTAAGTTTTTGTTAGCACATCTAAATTTCCAACGCTATCTCACGACCAATTCTTACAAATTCGTACGGGTGATTAAATTGTGACTGATTCTTCACACGACCTTACTCGTACAGGTTTAGGGGTGGGGTCAGGGGTAGGTCATCCGTACGAATTCATACGAATTGGGCAACTTGTAAAATATGTATGACTTAGCAAAAATCGTACTAGTGAGGTCGTATGAAATCGTACGAATTAGCCACCTTGTAAAACTCATACGAATTGCCGTGAGATCGAGTTGATATTTCCATATTATCAGCAAAATGTTTAGAAAATGAACAGACCTGATAAGAAAATCTAATTATAACAATTTGCATTACTTTGTGGAAGAATTGTTAAAGGGATAGTTCACTTTGAAATTAATTTTTGGTATGTTTTAGTGTACCTCAAGGGCATCCAAAATGTAGGTGTCTTTGTTTCCGCAGTGTCAGTCATATAATGGAGGTCTATGGTCACCACCTTGAAGAGCATGCACAGAGAAGTCCAAATTAAACATAATTTAATGACTCGTAAATGTAAGTACACAATGATGGCCTAAGACACCAAACAAGTGGTTTGTGTGAGAAAACAAACGGTATTTATATCGTTTTTACCTCTTGTAAACACAGCCACATCCAAGTGATCTGAGGTCGCTGGCACTTTGTGGTAAAAACGATATAAATACGGTTCGTTTTCTCACACAAACTGCTCGATTCATGTCTTAGGTCATCAATGTGTACTTACATTTACGAGTCACTAAATCATGTTTAATTTGGACTTCTCTGTGCATGCTCTTTGAGGTGGTGACCATAGACCTCCATTATATGACTGACAGACAAGAACGGTTTGACCTAAAAATATTAAAATTGAAAATACTGCGGAAACAAAGACACCTACATCTTGGATGCCCTTGAGGTAAGCTAAAACACACCAAAAATTAATTTCAAAGTGAACTATCCCTTTAAATGGCAATAGGCCTGTTTTTATACAAATTAAGGTAACACTTTAGTTTAGGGACCAATCCTCACTATTAGTACTTATAAAGTTGTAAAGTCAAGTTAGCATTTCTTTTTTACTTTGGAATAACATAAAACCATTCAGAATAATACAGAGCCCCTAAAGGACATGGTGATGGAAAAATATAAGACGGGAGGGAAAAATATTTCAGTGCTTTTTCCTTCTCTTGAAAAAGTTTTGCGTTTTCCCCGAGAAACTTTGCGTTTGCTTGCAAAGAACTTAAAGTTTTGCGAGCGAATGCAAAGTTTCTCGGAGGAACGTTACACGTTTGTGAGAGAACGCAAAAGCAAGGACTCCCATCTCATATTTTTTTTCCACCACTATATCCCTTTAGGGGCTCTTGACCTAAATAGAGTAAATTTAACGTTGTTGACTTTATCTTCTTGGTCCAGACTGAGAGCATAACAGAATCACAGAGCTGATTTCTTATGCTAATCACAGCGCTGTCATCAGTAACAGAGTACATTAGCTAATACTCCAGCAAATGAATATTCTTTTCACTCTTTTTCCCGGTTCTCCGTGAGGTTGCGGTTCGGCAGCCTCTATGACATCAGCGCGCTCAGTGTTTGGTGGGTCTACAGCTGGATGCCGGCCTTTATTGAGTAGGTGGAAGCGAATGTTCCTCGGCCCTATTCATCTCCCGTGGCTCCTGGCTAATTAAGCTGTCAGGCTGCCGGGGGAGAGCGACAGCATAAGAGCAGTGGTGGAGGAAAGCTGGATCTCTAGCGCTGGATCCAGCCTGTAATTTAAAACGCAGCTCAAAAGAGCTTCAGCACCCAGTCAAGCCACCCGAGGAGGGGAGCTAACCTCTCTCTTTATAAATCACTGATATGAAAGGCTTGTCTAATATGCAGGTGCTGAGAGAGAGAGAGAGGAGAGATAGATATTATATAAGCGTATGTACACATGTATGTGTTCCATAATGCATATGAGAGGCCAAAGGCCAAATCCACTGTGAAATGCCGGGAATGAAAAAAATGAATTGATCTTTTTATGATTTAAAAAAAATATATTATTAAGTAAATAAGTATTGGTAATTGTTATTTTAATCAGTAATGTTATGCAAATAGATATAATTTATAATTTGTATAATTTTATATATGTAATTTATATAAAATGATTTATTTGTAATATATATATATATATATATATATATATATATATATAAAGAGTTCAGATGCAAAAGCCCCTAAGTTACATTTAAGTTCAGTAATTTCACTTAAATGACAATTAATAGGTAATCTTCATTGCCATTTAAGTGAAATTACTGAACTTAAATATACAAGCTTGATAAAAATGATCATTTTAGAGGAAAATTTCAAATGGCTCTTAGAGGCTTTTGCATCTGAACTCTTCATATATATATATATATATATATATATGTACACTGTATATATATATATATATATATATATATATATATATATGAAGAGTTCAGCAAAAGCCTCTAAGTGCCATTTGAAATTTTCTTTTTAAAATGATCATTTTTAACAAGCTTGTATATTTAAGTTCAGTAATTTCACTTAAATGACAATGAAGATTATCTATTGATTGTCATTTAAGTGAAATTACTGAACTTAAATATACAAGCTTGATAAAAATGATCATTTTAGAAGAAAATTTCAAATGGCATTTAGAGGCTTTTGCATCTGAACTCTTCATATATATATATATATATATATATATATATATAACCCCCAAAAGTTGGGACATTTTGTAAAATGTAATAAAATCAAGAATCTGTGAATTGTTAATTCTCTTTAACCTTTTTTTTTAACTGACAAAAGCACGAAAAAAATGTCCAATGTTTTCACTGGCCAAATTAATTATATTTTTTAAAATTAAACGGATTTTGATTTTGATGGCTGCAACACACCCCAAAAAGTTGGGACAGAGGCAAAACAAGAGTGAAAAGACTATAGATTATCCAATTGAACTGTTATACTGCACATATAATATGTGCATTTATATATATATATATATATATATATATATATATATATATATATAATGTGCATTAACTTCATAAGTTTCATAAGCTATTTCAATTTTAATAAAGAGTAATGAAAAATTTAGCTAATGCACTACTAGGGCATTCTGGGACAAAATGAATCCACCTTCATCAAAAATGACTTGGGTTTTATTTCTAGCCAAGAGTACTGTTCTTTTCATTTTTAGCGCCCTATTGCCATTATGTCAAATAAATTATATTTGCATAAGAAATTGTTTGGTCATTCCGAGTTTACGGCTTTCTCTCCAAGCAAAATCTCTGTGCTAAACTATTTATGTACGGTGGATTAGAGTAATAATTTATCCAAAAATAAAACTGCTGTCATTATTTTCTCTCTCTCATGTTTGTGGTGTTTTATGGGAAAGCACTGTGGAAGAGTGGGTGTCTAAATTACCTCATTTAACAGGCGGTCAGTGACCTCTCCACGGGGGACTGCGACTAAATCGGAGCACTTTTGTTCATAGTGGGCCTGTTTGGAGAACTGCAGAGCCAACCGTCACAAACCCAGTGAGATCCTCGTCTTTGCTGTAATAACCTCTTTTTCTCTTTGCACTACAGGTGTTTGACATTTCAGCAGAAACAACTTTAGGCTGAGACACACACACAATGAACTCCACCAGGCATCTGAGAAGAAAACCGTATTTTTCTCTAGTAGGGTGGCTGGAAACATCTTAAAAAGCTGTGAGAACAACTTTTGTGAGCTTGAAGAAAATGTGTGTAATGTGTTGCACCTGGTGATGAAAGAGAATTGGACAATTGTCAAATTTTTGGGCATAGAATTATGATAAACATGCCAATTGTTTCACTTGTCTTTTCAGATCAAGCTTATTTTTCATTTGGTGGACGATAAAACAAGTGATAATCACTCAGAACAAACCACTCAGCAATATCCTGACAGCCACCAAGAACACCTCACTCCGTGTGTACACCAGGTGACGACGGTTGTCACTCTTGTCACGTCGTGCTGCAACGCTAAAGGCTGTCTACACTGGATGTGAAAAAGTGCCAGTTGCAAAGCATTTGTCCTTCGTGACAGTATGTTATAAATAGAACGAGCATCCGTTTACTGTCTGAAATTTGTCGCTCACATCGCGGCGCATCCAATGTAGGTAAGAATCACTGTTTCTAATAAGCTTTTTTGTGTTTAGTCGCATTGAGTGGTGTTAGTAATACCCTGGCATTAACCCAGAACACCTTAGCAACCACTTAGCAACACCCTGGCAGCCACCCAGAACACCTTAGAAATACCCTGGCAACCACTTAGCAACACCCTGGCAGCCATGCAGAATACCCTAGTAACCACTTAGCAACACCCAGACAGCCACTCAGAACACCTTGGTAATACCCTGGCACCAACACAGAACACCATAGCAACAACTTAGCAACACCGAGGCAGACAGATACCCTAGCCACCTCTTAGCAACACCCTGGCAGCCACCCAAAACACCTTAATAATACCCTAGCATCAACCTAGAACACCCTGGCAACCACTTAGCAACACCCTGGCAGCCATGCAGAATACCCTAGTAACCACTTAGTAACACCCAGACAGCAACTCAGAACACCTGGGTAATACCCTGGCACCAACACAGAACACCATAGTAACAATTTAGCAACACCCAGGGAGACAGGCACCCTAGCCACCACTTAGCAATACCCTGGCAGCCACCCAAAACACTTTAATAATACCCTAGCATCAACCTAGAACACCCTGGCAACCACTTAGCAACACCCTGGCAGCCATGCAGAATACCCTAGTAGTAACCACTTAGTAACACCCAGACAGCAACTCAGAACACCTGGGTAATACCCTGGCACCAACACAGAACACCATAGCAACAACTTAGCAACACCGAGGCAGACAGATACCCTAGCCACCCCTTAGCAACACCCTGGCATCCACCCAAAACACTTTAATAATACCCTAGTAGGGATGGCTCGATACCACAATTTTGGCTTCGGTACAATACCAGAACCTAATACCTCGGTATCGATACTAAATCGATACCACAGTCGGGGGGAAAAAGAGTCTAAATTTAAGCGAATTGAAACAATTTTATTAAACACTGCTTGAAACTCTCAACTACCATATGTGCAAAGATAATATATAATAATACAAAACAAATAATAATGGAATAATGAAATGTCGTCGTAAAGTAAACCATTAGCTGTCATGCATCAACAGAGAATTATCAACATTTATAGCGTTTATACATCTTGGTTTGGTTACTGTTTGTGTTTGGGTTCAGATTATTCACATAATGCATTGCAAAAAGTAATGTTAAGATGCTAAACATATATTAGTATTTTACATTTTTAGGTCATTTTATTACAGATCTATTCTAGATTAATCAATGCTATATTGTTAGGCCAGATTTCTTAATGAATGTTGATAAATGTAGCTTATTATTATTAATATTCATATTACTACCATCTCTCTCTCTCTCTCTCTCTCTCTCTCTCTCTCTCTATGGGTCGCCACAGCGGCAATAATGCCATTCATTGTACTATCACTTTTATTCTTTATTAATTCAAATTAGATGAATATGTTTGTTTGAAATTGCAAAAATGATAAAACTTAAACTGAATTGGTTCCAGCGTGTCATTCAAGAAGATTCGAGCTTTCGTGTTTACCGTATCATATTTAATTGATAAGCTCTTATGAATGTGCGCTGTTGAGTGTTTAATAAAAGACAAAAATCAGTTGAATGATGAACTCACCAGTCGATCTCTGAACTCTTTGAACAAGTCTGGATGAGCAACTGACGAGCGCTTCAGCAGATTTGATGTGTCGCCTCCCATGGCAACACTTTATTGAAAGCAACGTTTGTTTGCAGAGTGGTCCATTGAGGTCTGTTTCTTTACTATTCTCATTACTTTAGCAGGCAAAGTAATGTCTTGTTTCACTGATACTACTCTCTCTATTTATTCATTTCGTGGGTGAAGAAATTCGAATGAGCTTCGTTTGATCCATCGTGTTCATTTGTTTGCCGGTTTCGCGTGACCCGCGTCAGTTTCGGTAGCGCACTGTCGCCTAGTGGAGAACTTCGGAACAGCAGCACATTAAATACCGAATTTAACAAAATGATGATATTGTACAGTTTGACGCTGCCTTCACACTGGCAGATGAAATCAGCTCCGTAATACGCAATACGTTCCCAACGGACGTCGTACTACACAGTGAAAAGCGTCGGACGCGAGTAGAACAAAAATGGCGGAGAGATTAAAGTTTTATTCTGACAGTTTTGTATGATCTCTCTGATGAGAGGGTTATGCTGCGTGAGGAAAGTTGCTGAGGACGTTGACATGTCAGGTCGGCTAAAAATGTGATATAGTGGTCAATAGTTTAATATCTACCTTCAATTTAATTGTATTAACTGCCCTTATAAACGTTAGAAAGTCATGAAAATAAAAAAATGACATGACAATTTATCGTTATAAAATCATTATTTATTTTATTAAAAGTTAATAATTCGGGTTTGTTTATCAGTACCATAGCAACGCTCAACTTCCGCTGGAATTGTCGGATAGGAACCGTCCGTAGCTTTTCGCAAGAGTTCAAATTTTTGAACGCATGCGGATGACCAACGGACACGGTTTTCTTCGCACCGCACTCGGTCGGACCCGTTTCGGACCCTTTCGCATGCGGTCTGCGAATCTCCATAGGAAATGAATGACTTCCGGTCGTTTCGCAGCCGCATCGGAGATGATTTCATCTGCCAGTGTGAAGGCAGCGTAAAACTTATTATATACCGGTATTTTTGCAATACCGGTATACCGCACATACCCTAGCATCAACCTAGCACACCCTAGCAACCACTTAGCAACACCCTGGCAGCCATGCAGAATACCCTAGTAACCACTTAATAACACCCAGACAGCCACTCAGAACACCTTGGTAATACCCTGGCACCAACCCAAAACACATAGCAACAACTTAGCAACACCTAGGCAGACAGGCACCCTAGCCACCACTTAGCAACACCCTGGGAGTCAGGTACACTAACCACCACTTAGCAACACCCTGGCAGTCAGGTACACTAACCACCACTTAGCAACACCCTGGCAGTCAGGTACACTAGCCACCACTTACCAACACCGTGGCAGTCAGGTACACTAGCCACCACTTAGCAACACCCTGGCAGTCAGGTACACTAGCCACCACTTAGCAACACCCAGGACGCCACCCAGAATAACTTAGCAATACCCTGATATCAACCCAGAACACCCTAGTAACCACTTCTCAACACCCTGGCAGCCACCCTGAACACCTTAGTAACACCCGAGCAGCCATCTAAAAGCACCCTGGCAGATGCTTAGCAACACCCAGAACATCTTAGCCAGCACCGCCCTGTCAAACAAACAGAACACCTTAGTAACAGCCTGGCAACCATTTAGCAGAACCTAGCAACCACTGAGCAATACTCATTTGAAACATTTTTAACTAAGCTAAATATACGTATTCAGAGTTTGTCATGTCCATCTCACGTGGTGACTTTGAAGTAAGTGTGTTATCAGTATAGTTCAGCCCAACAATATTGTGTGAACCAGAGCAAAAATGAAAACGGAGAAAGGAAATAATGCACACAAAAGCACCATTATCAGCTGGTTCCATCTGAACAATCACATCGTGCGCGGATAAGGACAGATGGATACGGCTGCCTTGAAGGCGTGGGGTTTCAGGCAGATTGTTACAATTCTTCCCCAGATTTGAGAGCCTGTGCAGCACTGATGCTCGTTAAGCCCATTGCCCTTTTGAAACCAATTTCGGTGTCTCTGCACTCATGCCCGTGCGAATATGTGGTCAGCTTGCTTTTTCAGGTTGTCGCGCCCCATGCAGCGCTTAGCTCTGTCTGGATTATGACAGCACTTTCCCTGCTCTGGGTCACCAGGATCAGCTCTCACTCAACACCACAGCCATACATATAATCCCATCAGCCCCAGCATGGAAGAAGAGGATTTCAGGGTGACTATGAGGACTTTCCAGAAGATTAGGCCACTGGATATCTCATTCCACCTCACAAATGGAGAGTAAGATCGTCAAACTGGGGATCATTTGCTTGCTTTACATTTCCACATGCGTCGCTTTAGATTTCATCTGTTGTTTCTGCCAAGAAATGTCAGAATAATGCACAATAATTTGCCAAAATATGTTGAATGCAAACAAACAAAAAAAAAAAAAAACTGTATTTCATAACGCAATACGCTCAACTTTATCTTTGGTTCCAAGTCCAAAAGCATTCCCATTTATGATTTATATTTTGGCTCAATATTTTTTCAAATTAAACAATTGATTTAATAGTGTTGGGTAGTCGAGTCTATAAGCCCTTATTGAGTTTGAGTTGATGTGTTTTGTTATCTAATTTATAATTTTATGTTGTTACCAAAAAAAAAAAAAAAAAAATCGGTTACACTTTATATTAAGGTATCATTGTTATAGAGTAAGTACTGGGTACAGCTACTTACTATAGGGTTATGATTAGGTTTGAATGTAATTATCCATAATTTACTGTCATTACTATGTTATGGGATAGTTCACTTTGAAATTAGTTTTGATATGTTTTAGCTAACCTCAAGGACATCCAAGATGTAGAAGTCTTTGTTTCCACAGTAGTTTCAATTTTGGTATTTTTAGGTCAAACTGTTTGTGTCTATCAGTCATATAATGGAGGTCTATGGTCACCACCTCAAGGAGCATGTACAGAGAAGTCCAAATTAAACATGATTTAATGACTCGTAAATGTAAGTACACATTGATGGCCTAAGACACGAAACGAGCGGTTTGTGTGAGAAAACAAACAGTATTTATATCGTTTTTACCTCTTGTAACCACAGCCACGTCCAAGCCCCGGAGATTTCAGAAGTGTTATCCTTCACTGTAAAG
This sequence comes from Cyprinella venusta, assembly GCA_038021265.1. Lineage (NCBI taxonomy): Eukaryota > Metazoa > Chordata > Actinopteri > Cypriniformes > Leuciscidae > Cyprinella > Cyprinella venusta. The sequence continues at coordinate 28,500,755 of CM075878.1, read as the reverse complement.
ATCTAAACATATTTAGATATACAGGAAATTGCAATGGAAGACAATTTCGATATATCAACAGACAACGTTGATTTTTTAATTTTTTTATTTTTTCATTTTTTTGCAACCGCTCCTTCCAGGCGCTTTCACAGTCCAAAGCGCCTGCGGCCTCAAATCACTTGGACGTGGCTGTGGTTACAAGAGGTAAAAACAATATAAATACTGTTCGTTTTCTCACACAAACCGCTCGTTTTGTGTCTTAGGCCATGTGTACTTACAATTACGAGTCATTAAATGTTTAATTTTGACTTCTCTGTGCATGCTCTTTGAGGTGGTGACCATAGACCTCCATTATATGACTGACATGAACGGTTTGACCTAATAATATCAAAATTGAAACTACTGTGGAAACAAAGACACCTACATCTTGGATGCCCTTGAGGTAAGCTAAAACATACCAAAAATTAATTTCAAAGTGAACTATCCCTTTAAGTACATGTAACGTGTAACAAGGTCACTGAAAAACAAAGTGTTACCAACATTTCAGAGTCTAAAATGTCAGAGTTTGCGTGAGTGAGTCCGAGTCCAAGTTAATTCATGAACTGCAGTCCGAGTCGAAGTACCAAACTCTGTGATTTAATATAAAATAAGAACTGTCATGTTACACTTAAGTAGCCTATGTTTTAACAAATTGTAGGCAGTGTACAGTCCAGTGTGTGTGCAGCATTCAGTCAGTAGTAGGCTGGTGTTCCATTCCACAGTGATGCACAGTTAGAGGCTGCAGTCTGTAGCGCCATCTAGTGCCTGCTGACTATATAATCACATTTGACAATCTAAGACCATGTGGCTTTGACATCAGCAGAAATCACCTGCACACTGACCCCAATCCTCATAAGGATCTTAATGTCAGTCATTGAGACAGTTGTCAGTCTAATGCAACCTCTCTCTCTCTCTCTCTCTCTCTCTCTCTCTCTCTCTCTCTCTCTCTGCAAAGTCACAGTCTCGTGCAGGACAGAAGAACAAAACAAACACACACGGCCTGATGATTCGGCAGAAACACACGCAGGAAATTATGGCATCAGTTGTGAGTATATAAGCATTCTATTCTATTCTTATATAATCTATTCTATTTTATTCATCTGTTTATATTTAGTTGTGACTGAATTGTTAGAGGAAATTATTGTTTTCATTAAAAAAAAAATAACTGCATATATACTCCACATTTGGAATGAAGATGTGTCTTTTTAAATCAGTAATCAAACATTCTATGGAGTGCATCAGTGCTACTGTAATGTAAAGAAATGTTCATAATAAAGAGAAAGTATCAATATTCATGTTTAACTTGAGGGTAAATGTTTCTTATTTAATTTGATTAAACTACAATGATTTTTGTAAGACACACTTGAAAATAAAATATAAATATATTTTATATATTTTTTTGTAAATTGTATTTACAATACCAATATATATATATATATATATATATATATATATATGAAGAGTTCAGATGCAAAAGCCTCTAAATGCCATTTGAAATTTTCTTCTAAAATGACCATTTCTATCAAGCTTGTATATTTAAGTTCAGTAAATTCACTTAAATGACAATTAATAGGTAATCTTCATTGCCATTTAAGTGAAATTACTGAACTTAAATATACAAGCTTGATAAAAATGATCATTTTAGAAGAAAATTTCAAATAGCACTTAGAGGCTTTTGTATATATATTATATTAAAGTATATATATATATATATATATTAGCTTCTTTAAAGCATGAGGTGCATCCTGGAATGTTTTTAAAGGAGTTTGCTGGACACTTTATTTCCTTCATTATATGTTCCGAAAAAAAAAAAAATCCAATTTATGCACAATTTCTGTGTCCACAGAGCAAATTTGAAGCATTTTAGGTTTTTAACATCATAAGAAAAAAAATCAGTCTGTCCAAACTTTCCACTGGCAGTGTGTTTAAGATTTTTTCCATAACAAACCTGTTATAAAAAACTGCATGTAAACGTCCCACTTTTGCATGTGTGTGTGTGCTGAAGATTCAGGAAAGTTCGACCTGCCAAGGGAAAAATGCGATGATCCATCTAAGTGGCTGTGGTATTCAGCTGGTGTCTAACAAGGGCCGTCTCTCACGCACACCTGCCCTCCATCTGTTACCGACACATGCCGAGGAGCCAGGTCACATGACGCTCTCCTCCTCCTCTTCCTCCTCCACACAGGATCACAGAGCTCCTATTCAGCCATCAGAGCAAGAGAAAGCGGCTGAGAACCTCCCCCTGAGACGGCCTCTGAAACTTGCCCCTCTAGAGCTCCCCCTAGAGGTGAGAGAGGCACAGTGGCAGAAGATCAGAAGTGCTCAGGAGGCCAAAGCGCCGGGCTGTAATTCGCGGGGGGCGTATCCAAGAAAAGAAAAGCTTTGTTTGCGGGACAAGTCACCAGAACGCTCCCGTCTGAGTACCATCACAGTGCCCCACAAACCACTGCTACCTGTCAATCAAGTCAAGCTTGGTTCTGATAGGCCAGCGGGGAAGGAGGCGGGGCGAGGGGAAGTTGGCACGGCACATCCTTCTGAGAACAACTGCCAATCAGAGCACGGCGACAGCCAATCAGCTGCTCCAGCTAAAACCCAGGACGCAGATAAGAGGCGTCTAAGACTGCGAAGGACCCGAGTGGTAGAGGAGGATCCGAGTAAATCCAGTTCCTCAACAGGTGATGAGAGCAAACAGGCCTCAGCCGGCCCGGGCAAGGGTCAGCGCGCCGCCGACAAGGCCATCAGAGATGCCAGCCGTGTGCTGCAAAAGGCATCATGGAGGAACCTGCGGGAACCTGGGATTCGTGAGATGGAGGCAGCGGGTAAAGTTGGGAGACGGATGGCTGTTAATGACATTCAGGAAGCCGTGCTCTGACTCTTTGACCCGAAGAGGAAGTTCAACACGTGGTGTTGGGGTTAGAGACTTGAACATGGCAAAGCAGAGGATTTTCCTCTTGGGTTTAGATCTGAAAACTGCCCAGTAATGTAGAGAACAGAACAACATTCCTGATCCAAATATTTGTGTAGTATAAATGACAGATTATTTAGAGTGAGTCAGTCAGTGATTATCGCAAAATAAACCCAGACAGGGTGATCAGGACTTGGACATGAACTTTATTACACTATACTTACTCAGCAAATAATAATAAAAATATCTGTCATGGGACTCATGTGTGTGTCTGTGTGCGATTTAGTGCTGTCGAATCGATTAATCGCGATTACATCTAACATAAATGTTTGTGAATATATAATGTGAGTCAGTGTATGTGTGTGTACATATGTATGTTATATGTACAGTGGTGTGAATAAGTTTTGGCCCCCATGCTAAAGTTGCCTAAAAAGAGGAATAAAAAATCATCTTTTGGATATTGATCTTAATGCCTTAATTAGAAAAATGAGGAAAACTCCAACCTTTAAGGACACCAATTTTCTTTGTGAATGAATAATGTATCATAAATAAATAAATGTTTTTCCTTAAAATACAGGGTGCATAAGTCTATGACACCCCTATGTTAAATTCCCATAGAGTCGGGTAGATTTTTATTTTTAAAAGCCAGTTATTTCGTGGATCCAGGATAATATGCATCCTGATAAAGTTCCCTTGGCCTTTGGAATTAAAATAGACCCACATCATCACACACCTTCCACCACACCTAGAGATTGGCATGGGGTACTTTCCATAAGATCATCTTTCAATGCAAATCAAACCAGCTATTAGGCTAACTGAAGTAAAACCATGCCAATCTCAAGACATGGTGGAAGGTGTGTGATGATGTGGGGATATTTTAATTCCACAGGCCAAGGGAACTTTATCAGGATGCATATTATCCTGGATCCATGAAATAACTGGCTTTTAAAAATAAAAATCTACCCGACTCTATGGGAATTTAACAAAGGGGGGCAATGACTTATGCACCCTGTATTTTAAGGAAAAACATTTATTTATTTATGATACATTATTCATTCACAAAGAAAATTTGTGTCCTTAAAGGTTGGAGTTTTCCTCATTTTTTCTAATTAAGGTATTAAGATCAATATCCAAAAGATGATTTTTTATTCCTCTTTTTAGGAAACTTTAGCATGGGGGCCAAAACTTATTCACACCACTGTATATATGTATGTTAGAAAACACCATTCAAGGTCCCCGGCCACTAGAGTTTGTAATGTTTTGTTACATGTTAAAGAAACGGGCAGCAAATACAAAAACCTTCTTCCCATAATTAAATCGTAAGCTCAAGCTGTACTTATTTTTTTTCTATGATGAAATCTTCATAACAGAAACCGATCTGAATGACCTTTATAACCCCACGTGTCTCCTCACTCGAGTTCTTCAAATAACCAAACTTCACTTCCTCGTCACTTTTGTAGCATCTGTGCCAAATCATCAGTTGTCCTCTGCTGGACTTTGCCCTGCGCTAAAGTTAGTGTGACCTCCAAGCGAGACCTCTTACAAAAAGGTAGGGGATGGAAATAGATCATGTTTCTTTTCAAGAAGATGCCGCACAAGCAGTTACTTCCTGCACGTTTTTTACTGGTGGATGTTTATTGCTGTGTGGCTCGGTTGTTGATGTGTTTTACTGTCCATAACGATGGGATTTAGGGAGTTTGGAAAGTGCTTGTTTGTAAGATTTCGTGAGTGCCCGATGCCTGTGAAAGTACTCTGTGGTGAGATGTCCAGATGAGACATGAAAAGTAAGACAGGAGGAGAAGGGAAAGAGAGAGAAAGCAGGGGTCTTCAGAGACACGCCGTGCACACAGGACATCTGGCATGTTCGGCCTCAAAGAACAAGACGATCTGACAGGAAAAACAGCAGGATGGTCGTTACAATCTTTTAAGGTAAAAAATCTAAATATCTATCTATCTATCTATCTATCTATCTATCTATCTATCTATCTATCTATCTATCTATCTATCTATCTATCTATCTATCTATCTATCTATCTATCTATCTATCTATCTATCTATCTATCTATCTATCTATCTATCTGTCTGTCTGTCTGTCTGTCTGTCTGTCTGTCTGTCTGTCTGTCTGTCTGTCTGTCTGTCTGTCCATCCATCCCTATCTATCCATCCAACCCTATCTACCCATCCATCCATCCATCCATCCATCCATCCATCCATCCATCCATCCATCCATCCATCACTATCTATCTATCTATCTATCTATCTATCTATCTATCTATCTATCTATCTATCTATCTATCTATCTATCTATCTATCTATCTATCTATCTATCTATCTATCTATCTGTCTGTCTGTCTGTCTGTCTGTCTGTCTGTCTGTCTGTCTGTCTGTCTGTCCATCCATCCCTATCTATCCATCCAACCCTATCTACCCACCCATCCATCCACCCATCCATCCATCCATCCATCCATCCATCCGTCCATCCATCACTATCTATCTATCTATCTATCTATCTATCTATCTATCTATCTATCTATCTATCTATCTATCTATCTATCTATCTATCTATCTATCTATCTATCTATCTATCTATCCATCTATCCATCCATCGATCCATCCATCCATCCATCCATCCATCCCTATCCATCCATCCATCCATCCATCCATCCATCCATCCATCCATCCATCCACCCCTATCCATCATCCATCCATCCATCCATCCACTCATCCATCCATCCATCCATCCATCCACCCTTTTAGCCATCCATCCACTCACCCACCCACCCACCCATCCATCCATCCATCCATCCATCCATCCATCCATCCATCCATCCATCCATCACTATCTATCTATCCATCCATCCATCCATCCATCCATCCATCCATCCATCCATCCATCCATCCATCCATCCACCCACCCACCCACTCATCCATCCATCCATCCATCCATCCATCCATCCATCCATCCATCCATCCATCCATCACTATCTATCCATCCATCCATCCATCCATCCATCCATCCATCCATCCATCCATCCATCCATCCATCCATCCACCCTTTTATCCATCCACTCTTTTATCCATCCACCCTTTTATCCATCCATCCATCCATCCATCCATCCATCCATCCATCCACTCATCCACTCATCCATCCATCCATCCATCCATCCATCCATCCATCCATCCATCCATCCATCCATCCATCCATCCACTCATCCATCCATCCATCCATCCATCCATCCATCCATCCATCCAATTTTTTCCTTTTTTTCCTTTTTTTTGAATTTTTCCTTTTCTTGTCATTCCAATTAAACTTCCTATGTGTTTGGCCAATTAATTTGACTATTTTCCTTAACTCAAAGGTGGCCAATTCTTCAATTCTGAATGTTGCACAACTCTGGATCATTTAAATTTGAAAAGAGCCACTTAGTTCAACTTTTCAAATCTGTGTTTTAATGAAAATGCACATTCTTTCATTTGCCACTTCTTCATCGAGTGAACTCTCACTATAGACCCAAACCTTGTGGGTTAAAATCCCCCATCAGTCCCATTGGCAACCTGTTGCAGGCTCAGCCTTGCCTGGAGAGAAGAGGAGAGAGAGAATGCACTTGTGTGAGAGAAAAGGAAAGAGATGACGAGAAAGAAAGTGACAAAAATATCCCGGAAAGTTGCTCTATAATTGGTGCAGTCTGTCAGAGCCCTATTTTATGTGCGTGAACAGGGCAGGGCAGCCATCTCGTCCCCACTGAAACCCAACACTTAGAGGAACAGTTCCTCGTCCCGCCCACATCCCAACAGAGGAGAGCAGACTCCACAACACTGTGCTCCTCACTGCAGGATTACTGTGTGTGTATGTGTGTGTGTTATCACACCTGTGTATGACCTTACCTGGAGCTTTATTTCTAGGAGGATGCTGCTTTGATACTTCAGGTGTCTGTGAGGTGTGTTTTTGGAGGAGGTTGAAGAAGATCTTCTTGTTCATACAGATTGACAGGTAAGAGTGAAGTTCATCATTCACATCCCAAATATATCCATCCCATCAACACACAGTGTTTGATTTGTGATATTTTGATCTAAGATGTTTAGTCATCATATCTTAGCTCAGTCTGCTCTATAACCACTGCTTTCTTTATTCTTCCACTTTTGGGGGGGTGCTTTGGTAGAAGTAAAGGCTGTTTTTAACATTTCAGAAGAGGAAGAGTGAAGATTTCTGGTTTATTCATCTGCAGGTTGTTCCCAGGCTGGTCGTTTAGCTGAGTTTTGGAGTTTGGCCGCAGTCGGGCCCTAGAGTGTTAGTGGAGATAGACACACTAAAAGGTTTCAGAGACTCAAAATGAGAAATTTACTTGCAGACAATACAACAATTATGATAAATGATGTTTTTTTGACAGTTCCAAACTGTCCAATAATGAAATAACAGGTAACTGGATCAAATCAGTCAATTGCATTGGTAACCAAAAGATTGGTTATATAGAGTTGGTAAACCAAAAATGATATGTTATACTGTACATCCATATAATAATAAAAAGTTTCAAGTTAGTCGATGAAAGAATGCAGGTCATGGCTGGTAACCAAAAGATTTATTGATCTGGTAAACCCAAAATAGTATGTTTTACTGTGCGTATAATAACTATTGTAAATTGGTCGATGAAAGAATGCAGGTAACTAAATGATTCTATGTTGCATGGATGGTAACCAAAAGGTTTTAGGGCTGGTGGTTGAAAGTTATAGGCTGTAGGGCTGGTAATGCAAAGGGTGTTGCTCATAGGACTGGTATTGTGAGTAAACAATTGTAGGTTGTCAAGCTAGTTAGCAAAAGTTAGTACGTCAAAAGGCTGGTAACCAAAAAATTGTAGATTGGTCTGGTAAAAAAATTATGTATTGTTATATAAATTATGTATGGTTATATATATATATATATATATATATATATATATATATATATATATATTTCTGGTTGTAGGGCCGGGACATGTAAGGTTGTAGCAGGTAATGTGGATTTTTTCGAATTTTTTTTTTTCTTAAAATGATATCTATGTGATTAAATTTGATATAATGACGTCATTAATGAACAAATAAGCCTGAAATTGAGCTGAGACTCGAATTCTGGTTGCCTTGTACACGGCTATAGCATAGGTTATGACGCAAGGCTATTACTTGGGTTCTCAGTTATTTTGTCTTTAGGTTGTTATGAAGTAGCACAGTAAAGATTACATATGAATGTATTACAGAGAGCGATTGCATATGAACCAAATATACCCGGCAGCATCTCTCTAGTAATAGTGAAACTGTGGGTTTTAGTCACTAAAGCCCCTTCCACATAGAGATTCCGGAAAATACACGGATAATGTGCCCTGGCATTTGTCCCGGGATTGTTTGATTTTCGGTTCATTCACACTGCCAGTGATTTGCCGCGATCAGTGCGTTCACACACAACTCGTAAAGACACATGACGTCAGGATGAGATTTGTAACGTATGTGTCGAAAACATACACAAGTCGTCAAGTGCAAGTCTGTGCAACCCCTAGTTGGTGAGCATGACCATTGTGCCCTTGGACATGGCACTTGCCCACAGGCTCCCTTTGGGATATTGGCCGTATGGGTCAACTGGGTGAACTGGGTGTTCCCTTCCACAAGCATTTCATTTTACTTATGAAAAGAATTTAGTTTTTTAACCAAGCACAGGCCCATTAGTTTTAAAATGCAACCGGTAATTTAGGCTAATAGCTTGACCAATTGGCTGGAAAAACAAAGTGCCTTTTAAAACGTTGAACTGCTGAACTGGCTGTAAAAAAAAAACAGTACATATTGGCATTTACATATAATTTGATGTCTAAAATTTAAAAATAAATCATATTACATGTGTTAGTGGCTATTTGTTTTCACAGACACATGAAAATCCAGTATAAATGTTGTTTACTGCAAATGTATACAGTTACTGTTACTAGTTAAATGAATCCAGCCAGGATACTTTCACAACCTCAAAGCAACATGAGAAGACCTGCTGGTCAAAGGGTTCAAAAAGCTCACCGTGCTCAGACATATCTGTGGGCTTTTAAGACCAAAAGTAAAAAGCAGGCAAGACTTTCTGGGTCGTATGATGATAGTGCAAACCTTCATGAAGGGAAAAAGGAGGGAGAGGAATGAGCTATGGAAAGCAACAAAGAAAAGACACTGAATTGTGTGAAAGTCGGCCTCTGACCATCACCTCACGAGGAACATAATTGTTTTCCTTATGTTCTGACTGATGGGCAGTTTTCCATAGCTGCATCAACTTTTGTACTCACTAACTCAATTGATACCATTTTTACTAGTCATCAAAGTCCCATTTGCCATTGAAGTTAATTCTATTGTCCTTGGTGAAGGTTTTTCAGGAGAATAGCAATTTAATGCACCTGAAAGTAGGGGAACTTAGCTGAAATTGCCTGTGAGGAAAGATCGCCACATCATCAAGGCTCAGCAAACCATAATTCAATGCTTCCCGACGTTGTTGCCTCGCTCCTTGATGACAGTGTGCTCCCTGGGGCGAAGTGTACTCCGCTAAATCAGAAGAACACCCTATTTACAGCGAAACAGCAGTTCAGCTTAGCCAGAGGAGTGTGGTTAGTCACCAGTAATGTATATATAGTTTGGTGAACAGGGGAATGAATTACAGATGGACATAAATCTGTTACCCCACCTTGTTCACTCGGTTTCCTGATGGAGATCTGTAATCTTTCATTATGTGTTATTTATAATATTATGCAGTCCCCCCAAATACTTCACCTCACGTTCATGCTAGCACTTTTGCTAATGTATCTGTCTAGACAACAAACATTATTTCTTCACTATGCACTTAACAAATCATATTTAGTTTCACATTCAGGGAAGATATGAATCTCAGTCTCATAGAGAGAGGTTTTCTACTACTCATTTACTTATTACTTTCAGTGATTTTGCTAGACTTTTTATAACACTTTACGATTAATTTGTTAACTTTAGTTAATGTATTAAAGGAGTTATCTTTAAAAAAAAAAACAAAAAAACATTTGCTGATAATTTACTCACCCCCGTGTCATCCAAGATGTCCACGTCTTTCTTTCTTCAGTCGAAAAGAAATTAAGGTTTTTGACGAAAACATTCCAGGATTTTCCAACCCAATCTCACGACCAAGTCGTACGAATTCGACGAGTGATTAAAAAGTGGCTAATTCGTAACAATTCATACGACCTCACTCGTTCGAATTAGTATGATTTTACTAAATCGTACATATTTTACGAATTGGTCAATTCGTATGAATTCGTACGAATGACCTACCCCTTACCCCGCCCCTAAATCTAACCATCATGTTGGTTTAGACAAATCGTACAAATTCGTACGAGTGAGGTCGTACGAATTAAACATTTTTTAATCATTTGTCGAATTCGTACGAATTGGGCGTGAGATAGTGTTGGATTTTCTCCATATAATGGACTTCAATGGGAACCAAACGGTTCAAGGTCCAAATGAGAGTTTCAGTGCAGCTTCAAAGGGCTTTAAACGACACCAGACGATGAATAAAGGTCTTATCTAGCGAAACGATCGGAAATTTAAAAAATAAATAAAAAAGTTTACGTTTTATAAGCACAAATATTCGTCTTGCTCTGTTCTGTGATGAGCATTCGTGACTCTCCTGTTCGAACTCGTTCATCAAAATGAGCAAATCTTTTTTTTTCGAATCATGACTTGAAGGGTAGATAAGACCCTTATTCACCGTCTGGTGTCGTTTAAAGCCCGTTGAAGCTGCACTGAAACTCTCATTTGGACATTGAACCGTTTGGTTCCCAATGAAGTACATTATATGGAGAAAATCCAGGAATGTCTTTTCGACTGAAGAAAGAAAGACATGGATATCTTGGATGACATGGGGGTGAGTAAATTATCAGCAAAACTTTTTAAAAAAAAGTCCTTTAACAAACCTAAACTAACAATGAGCAATACATTTGTCCCTGTATTTAGTCATCTTTGTTAATATTAGTTACAAATGCAGCTGTTCATTGTTTGTTCATGTCAGTTCAAAGTGCATGAACTAACATATACAACTTTTTATTTTTATAATGAATTAGTAATTATTTTTATGATAATTCAAGTTTAAAACCTTATTGTAAAGTGTTACCCATTTTACTTATGTGTAATACGCAAATAATTGTACGAAAAAAAGTATTTATATTGTACTTAAAATGGTAATGTATTCACTTGTATACTGTGTTTATGAGCATGATGGTTCATTTTGTTATTGACTCAAACTAAAACGGCAAGTAATCAGGATTAATGTGGCCTGCACCAGTAGTTCATCAGTAAGAAATGTTATAGCATGAATCATACACTCCACTTCTGTTTGCAATCTATCAACATAACTCCTCTCCGAGTCACAATGACTGATCACCTCACATTTGTTCTCATTTCTCCACAGGAGCAGCAACTTGATGATCATCGCACCTTAGTGGGAATATCAGCAAACAACAGCGGAGAAGGAGATGGAGTTTCGATTCGGCCTCAGGATCTCTCTGGTCCTGACCGTACTGGCTCTGACTCTGTACGGAAGGGGCGTTGAAGGACAAAGGGCAGGTGAGGTCACGCACTGGCCTAAATATACTGTTTTCATGACCCCTAACCACATCTCTGTTTAACTTTAGCTTGGTGGCTCTAATTCGTGAGTCTGTTATGTGTGCAGACTGAGGTTTTGCACCTGAGAAACTAATAGCTTTGAGTTCTCTGTCAAATCCAGTCCAACCAGACCATGGTAGACTGACAGAAACACAAACCTCATAAATCTGTGGCTAAACTCTATACACACTGTCTGTAAAATTGCATGTCTTTTGTCCCAGGTTGCAAGAACGTCCACTATGATCTGGTATTCATCTTGGACACCTCTTCCAGTGTGGGCAAGGAAAACTTCGAGAAGATCCGGCAGTGGGTGGCAAACCTGGTGGAATCTTTCGACGTAGGTGCGGAGAAGACACGTGTGGCCGTGGTTCGCTACAGTGACCGTCCCACCGCCGAATTCAACCTGGGCAGGTACAAAACTCTCGAGGAGGTCAAGCGTGCCGCTGGGAACATCCGCTACCTGGGTGGGAACACCAAAACTGGAGATGCCATCAGCTTCACCACCAACAACATCTTCACGGAGAGGACGGGGGCGAGGCCCGCCGCCAAGGGGATTCAGAAGGTTGCGATCTTGCTGACGGACGGCAGGAGTCAGGATTTTGTTTTGGAGCCGTCGGTTGCCGCCGCGGCTGCCGGAATCAGGTTGTTCGCTGTAGGGATTGGGGAAGCTCTTAAGGAGGAGCTGGAGGAGATCGCCGCCGAGCCCAAGAGCGCTCATGTGTTCCACGTGACGGACTTTGACGCCATTGACAAGATCAGGGGCAGGTTGAGGAGGAGACTCTGCGAGAGTGAGTATTGATGACTTTGACTTTAAACCACATATGTTATTAAAAATAAAGGTTCCAAAAAGGTGATGCCATGGAATAACCTTTTTTTTTTTAACATTTTAAAAATCTCAAGAGCCTTTTTCCACTATAAAGAACCTATTGTCCAATTAAAGGGATAGTTCACTTTGAAATTAATTTTTGATATGTTTTTGCTTACCTCAAGAGCATCCAAGATGTAGGTGTCTTTGTTTCCGCAGTAGTTCCAATTTTAATGTTTTTAGGTCAAACCGTTCTTGTCTGTCAGTCATATAATGGAGGTCTATGGTCACCACCTCAAAGAGCATGCACAAAGTCCAAATTAAACATGATTTAATGACTCGTTAATGTAAGTACACATTAATGGCCCAAGACACGAAACGAGCGGTTTGTGTGAGAAAATGAACAGTATTTATATCGTTTTTACCTCTAATCACAGCCACGTCCAAGTGATCTGAGGGCGAGGGCGCTTCTGTCTGCGCAAGCACCGGAAAGCTTTGGCTCATTGTTTACACAGAGATTTCAGTAGTGTTACCCTTCAGTGTGAAGATCTAAACATATTTAGATATACAGGACATTGCAATGGAAGACGATTTCGATATTTCGCAGCCACGCAAGAGATCACTTCCGGCGCTTTCCAGTGCTTGCGCAGACCGAAGCACCCGTGCCTTCAGATCACTTGGCACGTGACTGTGGTTAAAGAGGTAAAACCGATATAAATACTGTTCGTTTTCTCCCACAAACTGCTCGTTTCGTGTCTTAGGCCATCAATGTGTACTTACATTAACGAGTCATTAAATCATGCTCTTTGAGGTGGTGACCATAGACCTCCATTATATGACTGACAGACAAGAACGGTTTGACCTAAAAATATCCAAATTGAAACTACTGCGGAAACAAAGACATCTACATCATGGATGCCCTTGAGGTAAGCTAAAACATACCAAAAATTAATTTCAAAGTGAACTATCCCTTTAAATAGTTCCAGGGATATTACAGGTTCTTCACCGAAACATACTGTAGATGACAGTACATTTCTTTACACAGTCAGATAGGTTAGGTGGGAGTTGACTTAACACAGAGTCAGCTTGACTGCTTGCTTTTGTTGGCACACATTCCCATTCACAAGAAGGTCTGTTCTGTGCCATACAAGACTTGTTGGACAGGAACTGGAAGCTCTTTGGCCAGGGCATTTGTGTGGTTTCTTGCCTCGGCGAGCTCCGAGTAAAGAGGTGTAGTAAATACAGAAGACAGAAAAACTCAGAGCTCAAGTGCTTTTCCAGATCCCATCGGCTCTGCAGGCAAAGATAACCTAAAAGTACATGTGGGATAGTCTTTGGAGGCCATTACAAACAACAAGCTTGCATTAAAACTATGAATATAGATTCAAAAATACATAAACCCAAACCGTTGAGGTATGTGGCCTGGATTGACCATGCGAATGCAAATTATGTGTACGCGTAGTACGTTTTTAGTGATGATGGATGCTTAGCCTTGACATTCCCCTCTAAAATTAGCATGAACAGGAGACCGACGACACCTGGAGCTCTTCGGTTTAAAGTGGAAATCGGAGTCCGGAGTGGCACTTCCGCTTTCCGGAACTCTTAGTCAAAGCGATATAAAAACATTGTACAGTGGTGAAGTGGTCTTTTGTTGAAGGTACAATCATTGGGATTTGAAGAGGTTGTAACACAAGCCTTCTCCAATGCCTGCTTTAAATCAGACAGCCAAGTGGGAAGTTAGGGAACCATTGGACTTGGCAGGGAGATGGAGAGATTAAAAGAGAAAGAGATTAACTGATGCATTGTAAACCAACCCCTTGACCCTGCCCTCCTCTGAGTGACTCTGCGTGACTCAGAAGTGCAGAGATATCGACTCAAACATTTCACTGCCAGCTTTAGACTTTGATTAACCTTTAAGAATTTCGAACTGAATGTCAGGTCCAGTTCTGTGATTACCAAGATAATCTGGCACTAGCATTGGCATCTAAGAATACTGGTGGCTAGAAATCATGGCATCTCCAAGGTCCAAGTTATTTTTGCTCTGAAAATTACAGTCCTAATGTTTCAAGTGGAACTTGGCTTCACCGTACTGCGTTTTTACTTTTTAATCTTTGGCTTTTAATTTGTATTGTGTGAAAAGATAAAACGCATTACCTCATCCAAGGGCACAATTAGCATTATTTTAATTTATGAAATGTGTTTACCCATAAGGCAGTTTTTTTTCTGCTTTGGAAAGAAAATCAATTAAGGAAAATGACATTTCCTTCATTATAAAAGTTGGTTGGAATCAGTTTTTGCCCTTTCTTTCTTTCTTTCTTTCTTTCTTTCTTTCTTTCTTTCTTTCTTTCTTTCTTTCTTTCTTTCTTTCTTTCTTTCTTTCTTTCTTTCTTTCTTTCTTTCTTTCTTTCTTTCTTTCTTTCTTTCTTTCTTTCTTTCTTTCTTTCTTTCTTAGTAATAACAGTTCAGAATGAATCGCAGATTGTGTTGTTGTTTGCATATCTTTTTAATTATTCATAAGTATAAATTATTTATAAATTATAGTATAAATTATAAATTATTATTATAAGTATTTTTTTTTTACATTTTTGTAACTAAATTCATAAGACCAGGATGTTCAATAATGACAATAATATTTGTGCTTACAGGGATAGTTCACCTCAAAATGAAAATTAGCCCATTTTTTACTTTCCCTCAAGTCATCCTAGGTTGATATGACATTTTTCTTTCAGACGAATACAATCGGAGTTATATTAAAAAATGTCCTGGCTCTTCCAAGCTTTATAGTCGCAGTGAATGGTCGTTTTGAAGTCTAGAAAACTTCTATCTATCCATCATAAACGAACTCCACACGGCTCCGTTGAGTTATTTGAGGCCTTCTGAAGTGAAGCTTTGAGTTTGTGAGTTTGTGTAAGAAAAAAAATCCATATTTAAAACGTTATAAAGTAAAATAAGTAGCTTCTGTCCAAACGAAGATGTGAGTTTCAGGTCAGCTTTAAAGGACTTTGAACGACATCAGACGATGAATGAGGGTCTTATCTAGGACCCTTCGAGTCATGACTCGAAAAAAGATTTGTTCATTTTGATGAACGAGTTTGAACAAAACTGAAACTTTTTTATTTATTTTTTTAAATGACCGATCATTTCGCTTGATAAGACCCTTATTCATTGTCTGGTGTTGTTTAAAGTCCTTTGAAGCTGCACTGAAACTCTCATTTGGACCTTGAACCGTTTGGTTCCCATTGAAGTCCATTATATAGAAAATCCTGGAATGTTTTCAAAATAATGTTTTAAAATAATCTTACAATGCAAACAACAACATTCTTTATACAAAATATAATTTCCTTTTGATTAAACGGTATTACTTCCAGCTCCGTGATAATACAGGAAGTGCACTGGGCCATTTTTAGCATGCTTGAAATAAACGAAAAGTGCAAAGCATGTTTGACTAGCAGTTTCATCACTTGGTGTATCTGGGCTTTGGTTCAGGTCGGTGGTCCACCCATGACCACAGCATGCCAGATCTGTAATCAGTGGTGGGACGCTGCTAAACAGAACAGAAGTGCACTGTAATATGTTGGGTGTGCTAATTTCCCCATATTTGCTTTAGCATCTGTTTCCTAAATCCGGTTTTGATTAGCTTAATTTCAAATAAGAGAGAAAATATTCGATTGAGCCCTTCCCTTGTGTTTCAGAGTATAGTTTGCACACTTGCTGGAGGATTTAGATGTGTTAACCAGGAAGAATGCTGAACAGGAAGTGGAATATTTTGGGTCGGACTTCTCAGAACACAATAATAGAGTAGGACCGTTCATGGATGAATAGCGCATCCGAGAAAACTTGCTTGTGAGATGTTTCAGTTGTTGATATTGTCATTGTGAGTGATTTTAAAAGCATGCAGTTGAAAGTTTGTTTGCTTATTGGCTTTATAGCGACCGTTTGAGGACTTCAAGTCTGAGCTAAAGTAAAGTTGGTAAAGTCCTCTATATGACTCAACACTTTCTAATATACTGCATCATTCCCTAGCCTAGCCTGAAATGTCAGGGTGATTAATTGCTAGTTTCATTGATCAGTTGGGCTTTTTGTAAGAATAAATATAATAAATACATCAGCTTGGTAAATGATTTGTCATTTGAGACTATTTTATGAACTGACTATGTCAATACAGTGCAAATTGTCATGTGTATATTCCGGCCAATGTTAATGTTGTTGGTTAAGCATCTGTTAGATACTTAACATCTGGAAACATTTTGCAGGTGCATCAATATTTATGTTCGGTTATATTCATTTAAGCAGCTGATTATCCTTAGGAGGATCTTTTGGTGTAATCCAATCACAGTTTGATTTGCTAAGATATAAGGTAAAAAAATCACTGAAAAATAAGGTAGAAATGCAGTACTAAGTCCATCATTTTAGTTAAATGGCCATTCACTAAATTACAGCCTTTAAGCCACAGCTGAAGGAAGTTGCCCTCGATAGAGCACAGTTAGAAATCACTCATACGTGCCATTTAAACAATGACGCACGACTGGCTTTTGATTGCTTTGTCATTTCGCCAGTCAAAGGAAATATATGTACGTCGAAAACAACTCTTTATGGACGACCACATTTTGTTAGTAACTTTTCATTTAGCAGCATCCCACATAGCTAGCAGTCTTGGCTCGAATGCATCCTCAATCTGGCACTGCTGGCCAATGACACGTCTCCTGTCAGCCAGAGCTGGGCCATGTGTTGCAATGCTGGCACAGCATGATCACGGCAAAACACATGAGGGCCGAATGTTGGTGGGAGGATTGTGGCCAAGACCAGTCCATTGATTATCTGGTCCAAATCAGGCTTGTGATCATGAGCCATAACCCCTTTTCCCTCGGCTCACCAAAGGTCCTGTAGTGGCCCAGATCTGGATTTAAGACTAGGACCACGAATGGGCTCTAACTGGTCTGAGTCTCAGCCAGTTAATGACCCATAAAGCTGGGTTTCAGTCATGTGATTATGATGACACGCGAATTCAGGTAGAGGGCAGGGAGTGAAGAGTGCAATGGACAAGATGGAGGAAAGTATGTACTGTACTGTTACACACTATTACAAGAGAAAGATATAAACAAAAAATCAAACATATGTTGTTGGACGTGATCCTTACGTTATGAAGAGGAGCGATTTTTCAACTGAATTGAAAGATTTTCCAGCCATCGAGGCGGTAGATATCAGCAACTACCACGTCTTGCAGACATACTTTGACTTTACAAAGTTCGGAAACATTACACATTACACAAACATAGCCACTTAAGTTATATTAACTCACCTCTGATGAAGTGGTCACTGAACACACGGCATTTTCCCATTCGGCTCCTCCCGACCGCAGACGTAGGTTTGCAAGCCGTTTTTTTCCCCGGAGTTTTTCGCTCAATTTCTAGCATTTTCCCCCTTATGAACAACAACTTTTGGTACACGATAAAAACACCTCGTGGTTTGATCGATTTATGTAACGATAAACTACGGCAAACTTAGGCATTTTGGGTTTGTTAGTTCTTTCTAAATACAGCAAATCACTTCCTGCCTTCCATTTGTATTTCGCGCCAAGGCAACGTCATATGAAAACAAGCTATTCAAAGATTAACTTTAAACAATACTTAACTTTACACTGGCGTAACGTTACGATTCTAACGTAAGACTATGGAAACAATGACAGACATTAGCCTCAGTAAAGTTAGCTTCATTCATTGAGAGAAAATTTGCGCCTTTGGGGTTTGTAGTCTTTGTAATTACGTATTTTCACAGTCTTATACCTCAACGGTTTTACATCAAACTGCGACTTTCTTTACTTTAATGTATTTTTTTAAATGTGTAATTCAGGGCACAATTCAAACGAGATCAAAATATTTGTTGTCTCTCGCCATTGACTACCATACAATATTTTCCCGAAATAAGGTCCATTTGGTGGTCGACCGGAAGAGGAGGGACTTAGGCTCTCTATACTAAAACCTATTCAGGCCCAGTGCAGGGCCAGTTACGGGTCATTAATTGGCTGGGACTAACTATTTGTGGTCCTATAGTCTTTAATCCACATCCGGGCCGTCATTCTTTGCGGTATGTGGGCTGAGGGAACAGGGGTTCTGTGGAAATTAGCTATGTGGGGTGGGGTGTGACTTTTTGTGTTTTAGGAAGGTTGTGGACGCAGGAACACGGCCTGTTTGCAGTAACACAGAAAGAGAAACCTCAAGCTATTATGCACATAAACGCCTTGAAAAACGATACATGGATATCCGCTGCACTGCAATAACTTGGCTCACATAACGAATACAACTCAAATATAGAAAGCCAGGTGCTCTTTTCTCCAACCTTTATTTATCCCCGGGTGGGCGGCTGAGCTCTTTATTTATTCGTGGTCAGGAGGGTGATGTTTGGACCAGGGCAGGGACTCGCTCGGGGGTGTGGGGGTTTGGGAGAGTCACGCTGAGGACACTGCGTCGGACAGAGATGTAATTGTGTCGAGTGACCCAGCCTCTGTAAAGTGGAATTCGTAGTGAAGTTGAGGCCTCTTAAACGCTACAAAGCACTTTTTATAGGAGCGATTAAAGAAAATTACAGGGTCTGATTGTACATGATTGTCAGGGACGCGATCAGCCGCTGTGGTTTGGGCGTCTGCCTGGTTCATGCCAAGAGTGTGTGCACGTATAAGAGAGAGAGAGAGGGAGAGAGAGTGAGAGAGGCATAAAAAGACAGAAATCATTTGATCAATGGCATATTTTGGTATTATAGTATGATTTTGTGCATTATTGTACCAGTGAACACCCAAAGAGCACGGCATAAGGGTGAATGGGAATCTGTACATCTTTTCCTGTACTCTCTTTTCAGTTATAAAGTAACAAACAAAAGCAATAAGCAGTTATCCATAATGTTTAAGCTAATATTAGCATCCTTCCTTAGCACTAGCAAGTTCCTCTCCATAAATAGGACATTCTCATCACAGATGCCATAGTAAAGCAAGTCTGCTGGTGTTACGTTTCCTCCTGTCATCACTGCTGTCACTAGCTATGCATCGCCATTTGAAATCTGCCCGTTTGTACGGCCTAAATTATCACCGCGTTGACGTTAGCATAGCTGCTCTCCACCAAACTCTAAGCTCACTGAAACCAATGTCACCAATGTCTCTATGTCATAGAGTCGTAAGTTATGCCACCATGTCTTCACTGGAGGGCTTGGAAAGGACCAGTCTGTCTTCAAGCACTGAGAGGAAGATGGATAATATTACAGTGAAAGTCGCTCTCAACTGTTCATTTTCCTCAGCTGCCTGTAAAATCATACCTCTTCAGAGAGGGCGATGTTTACTGTTTAGAAACAGGTAGCTTATCATCCAAAAAAAAAAAAAAAAAACTCCTAAAAACCTGTACAGCGGTCATATTATTCTCATTAAAGGTTCAATTTGTTTTTGGGACCATCTGGTCTACTTTTTACACCATTTAATGTTCAAAAAAAATATTATTTTTCATTGTTCCAGCACTTGTTCTCTCTGAACGCTCTGTTTTAGTTTCGGTTTCTTAAAAACCTGCCTTCTGAAAAAGTGCGGTCTGTTGTGATCGGCCAATCACAGCATGTGTCTGAAATGTAACATTACAGTAGTATCTTTAATTTCAAATTTATTTCGAGATTTATGAAACTTTATCTTTGCAATTTCGGCTTTGAGACATTATTATTTTTCTTCTGAAACTCTTGAAGAGACATGTCTTATTCAGATGTCAGGCAAACGTCTCTATTTAAACTTGTTATCTAACAGCAATTGAGAGATTCAAGACAAGTCATTCATTATTTTTTTTTCCTATGTAAAAAATAAGTGCCTTCATTGGAAAAAAGGTTATATCTATTTTCATCCTAATTGTGTCTGTGTAACACAAAAGAATAAAATGCTACATAATCGTGAGTGAAAAGGTTTGTCACAGGCGAAATACCTCGGCAGATTGCCTGGGCACCTAAAATGTCAACGAAAAAAAATAATAATTTCACAATATGAATTATTGATGAAGTCTGCTCTCACTAAAAGCAGATGTTTAGAAATCTCAGGAGTGTTAATAAAGCACAGATTGTATCAAATTAACCCAAACAGGACTAAAAATATTACGATTCTAAGTGTAGAAATGAATTGCTCTGTATAATCCAAGGACCTGTGCAGAGCTGTGTAGTTAAGGTCGTTTTGCCATACAATAATATGTTCACCCATAATGTTGTGTTTTTCTCCACAGATGTTCTGTGTCCCAACATGAAAGTCCAGGCAGGCCGTTTCAGACCGAACAGCACCAGTGCTGGGCAGACGGAGGTCCCAGGTAATGTGTACATGTTCTTCCCATAGTGCTTTGGTGTTAAAAGTGTCACGAAAGGCCTTTAGCGTCGTATCTGTTCGCATCTAAGGAAAAGTTCTATAATGAGACCAACTTTTCATAGGATAGGAGATGTTTTCAGCTCACCTTGTTGCAGCTGTTATAAATTGGCTTATTAAATAAAAGTCTTCCATCATTTGCGACGTTAAAGGAGTAGTTCACTTTTAAAAATTTTTTTGCTGATAATTTACTCACCCCCATGTCATCCAAGATGTCCATGTCTTTCTTTCTTCAGTCGAAAAGAAATGAAGGTTTTTGATGAAAACATTCCAGGATTTTCTCCATATAATGGACTTCATTGGGAACCAAACGGTTCAAGGTCCACATGAGAGTTTCAGTGCAGCTTCAAAGGGCTTTAAACGACACCAGACGATGAATAAGGGTCTTATCTATATAGCGAAACGATCGGTCGTTTAAAAAATAAATAAAAAAGTTTAGGTTTTATAAGCACAAATGCTCACCTTGCTCTGTTCTGTGATGTGCATTCGTGACTCTCCTGTTCGAACTTGTTCATCAAAATGAACAAATCTTTTTTTGAGTCATGATCGAAGGGTCCCAGATAAGACCATTATTCATCGTCTAGTGTCGTTTAAAGCCCCTTGAAGCAGCACCGAATCTCTCATTCGGACCCTGAACCGTTTGGTTCCCAATGAAGTCCATTATATGGAGAAAATCCTGGAATGTTTTCATCAAAACCTTTAATTTCTTTTCGACTGAAGAAAGAAAGATGTGGACATCTTGGATGACATGAGGGTGAGTAAATTATCAGCAAAAGTTTTTTTTTTTAAAAAGTACTCCTTTAACATCTCAAAACTAGTAGCCTATTTTATGATCTTTCATCATCAGATGAGAAAAGAAAAACTTTTCCTCCTCTCACGGTTACATGAAAATCACCATACTGCATTTCATTTTCCGATTAGAGGTCAAAACGATAATGATTCTGACATGTGGACTCACGATCTTGCTCTTGAGTCTTGTTTTGTGTGGATGTAAGTATTAATGCCACAAACTACAAGCCTAGTTTCTACATTTAAAGTACTTTTGGATCAGAAATAAAGCATTGTTTTCCCTGAAGGTTATGCTTTAAAACATGAAACATTGCAGCGAGACATCGAGGTTTCGAAATAAGAGATCTTTTGCCCTCCTCTGTTCTAAGAAACGTGGAGTTCTTTATGATTACACAGATCTGGAAGGATGTTGTGTTTGGGTCTTCAGGGGGTTATGAGTTCCTCTGCGAGACTCCCACTCATATTCATCAACCTAAAGTAAGAAACCAGACCAAAATACAGAGAAAGGCACTTACCTGTGCAAGAAAATGACTATACAATCTGGTGCTATAGGGGTGTGCGGAATAGAAGGGCTGATTCACTGCAGTCAGACACTGCTGTATGTACAAAATGGCCAAGAGAGCTGTTTTTCATAAATCTGATGAGTTTGGGTCATGTTTTAATTGCCCAAATCTCTTGATAAATACACAGAGAAGTCATAAGATGATTTATGTTTCTTCGTTTGACATATTTTATATCTGCATTGCTTCAAAAAAACGTTCTAAAGTCTCTGAAATGTGGTCAATTTGACTAATTATTCTACTTATAGTAAGGAAAAGTGCTGTCTTCGGTGTTTGGGTGAAGTTTAAAATGTAATCTCTCTATGTCTGAACATCATTTGTGGGTCACTGCGCTTTCCTCATCGTTCCTATCATCTTCTTGACGTTTTGGTTGCAGTTCTTTTGGATTGCACCGACTAGACTAGATCTCTCCTCCTTTGGTTTGGCTGTAAGTGTTAATTATGGTGTCTTGCACCTGTAATCTGCGATATTCAAGAGAACAACAAGCTAAATCTTCAGGGAAATTCCAGGTTCACATGAAATGTCACAATTGCTGAAGCTGCCAACATCTGCAATGCTGTTTCTGAAGTTGGGAACGTCAGTGTTGGCCAAAGCAAGGCCAAAATGGACATAAAATGTTGCTGACTCATCTGTAAAGTAACTTTATCAATCCAAAACTAGTTTATTTGTAGCACTTGCACACTAGATAACGCTCTGATGGAGTGTTTGACAAATGTGTAAGATGTGTTTTGAGGGTTTGGAAAATTCAAGTATAGGTACAGTAAACTGGATTTCTGAATTCTGAGTGAACTAGACATCTATGAAATTCTTATTGATCATCAGTGTGTTAGAATGCATTTGAACCAACTTTTCTCAACGTTTGGTGCACAAACCCTGCTGCAATACAACCATTAAATCAATGGAGTTGCCTGCTTTGTGGGGTGTAAGTGCACTCATTTTAATGGTTCATCATTCAGCTTAGCTTTTAATACATTCACGCCAAATAATCAGCATAAAGATATCTATAACGTACAATGATAACAACATTAACATCCTCTGACTAGCTATGTTTATTCTAGCTCGCGCTGCCACTTTAAATGATCGCGCAGGATAGATTCTGATTGGCTGCCAATAATTTTATCATCCATCACCTGAGGAAAAAAAAATGTTATGAAAGTGATTCCAACTAAATTGTTTCTCTGTGCTGTTATTATTGTTAGTTGTGGTGTGGACTGCAATTCCTTGAAATATAACGATTAAAACTATATATTTTAATATAGCCAATACTAGCAAGCCTATTTCGGCCTTATAGTATCCTTTAACTGCCCTTTATGAAACTTAAGGGATCATGAAATGACATTTTCAACATTACATTCACATGATTTGGAAGATGATTTATCCAAATCGCATTCAATGTAGGCTATGTTTATCAGTTTATTGTTTGAGGTACATTTTTTGCGCATGCGCGGATAGGTGGAGGGAAAATAAATTAAACAGAATATGGGTCTCAAGATGCGTTGTTAATAGTTTCATCATTTTTAAGCATCTTAAAAACATTGCGCTATGCAACTAAACGCTGAGGGGACAAAACATCAAGATGTCCATTTGGCGCATGCGTCTGGATCAAAGACTGCAACCACAGAGAAGTTTGTCACGCTGACACACTGTGTGACCGTTTTAAAACGCTGTCGTAGCGTTTTTATGCGGTGACATATTGTGCTTAAGGGGGCTGGTTTCTCTGGTCGTCGCGTTGTGTGCTGGAGTGCCCAATTGTTCGGATCAAAGACATGCGTCATAACGCGCTCGTCTGTGCCGCGCCGCAGAACCCTCGCTCTCTCACTGTTTAAAATAAGACTCGCTCGTGATTATACGCTTTACTCGCCACTCGCCAAGCCCAAATTACAGGTCCTGCAAGCGAAACGCTATCGAGAGAGAGAGAGTCGTGCCTGGTACATGGAGACGCAGAGACAAACAGAGAGATGTGGAAATGAGCTGAGAAACGAACAGCTGGAGGAAGAGTTGAACATGGTGTGAAATCAAACAAACAATATAAACTGTATAAACACACCAGTCATGTAAAACACTAGGAGAAATTAATCTAAGATGATGAACTGTGCTTCAGACACTACAAATTAAAGTTTTATTAGGAATTTTGCATTTAAAAAAGAAGAAGCAGAAAATGTTGGCAACGCATTATAGTATACTAGATACTATATTTAAAGTATTTTGATGCCATAAATACCTGGCATTTTTTATTTGCTAACAACAGTCTAACCAGGTTTGATGTCATTGATGTTGAACAGCATTGCTTCTCATGTGTCATGTTAACGAGAACAAAATTTTAGAGCAATGATTTCTGAAAACAACTGCTTAAATTTTACTTTGTTCATTGCTTCAGACAACAAGTACCATATATAAGTAATTTGGGCTACTTTTTAGGATGTTAAACATCTCCTTTTGTGTGTTAAAGTCATACTGAATAGGAAAAACAAGAGGGTGAGTAAATAATGACAATTTTCTCTTTTTCTTTTTTTGTGAACTATTCTTTTAAGGGGCAAATCACACTTTACTTGGTCTATATGCAAATATTGATTCATCTATATATGTCCAATGTTTTGAAACTTATTTTTTAAATTGATACAGCTTTCATGGCACAAAAGATGTCAATTAAAAGATGTCAATTAAAAAACTAGCACAGATGGAACATAAGAAAGTGTGAATGGCCCCTATAATGCTGGTCTGGCAGAAACCATGAGGGATTAGTTGTGCAGAAATTGTTGTTTTATGCATTTTTTGTACTTTCTGTTAACGGTAGGCCTATCTGCTTTCTTTCTACGTTCTCAGCCACCTGTTACTCTATTACAGACACACACTGGCCTAGACTCGCACGTTCTCACATTACCACCAAGTTAAATAACTCCAAACATCCTTCAGTTCAAATAATCGTAGACTGTTTAAAAGAGCCCCCGTTTGCTGACACGAACACACCTGCCCTAAGAAAACAACATGAGAGTTCATCAAGTGAACGTGAGATTTAACAGGCGGCATATACACAAACCATCAGCGGTTCATGTACAGTGTCGAGAGCTCTTTTGAACGTTTAACTCGACCAGCTTTATAGTGTGTCGCAGATCGACCCTTGACTTTCTTCCTCAGGCAACGCCTAGGGCCCCACTGGCATCGCCATGGCGACAGACCATGTATTGGTTAAGGTTTGGCCCCTATACTAGGGTAGAAAGCCAATACTGCCAACCTCACACACACTCACACACACACACACACACACACACACACACACACACACATATGCTGGAGCACCACTGACATAATTGCACATGAAAGGTTGGTTTTTAAAACATCTGGTGCAGCAAGTGCAGTTTAATGAGTGTTGGCTGTGGATCTGAAGCATTAATTAATGGGCTGATACCCACACTCACACACACATTACTATTTTTAAAAAAACAATGATGTCATGTTTGATCCCAGAGGGGTGGATTTTTTTGTGCGAATATGGAAATTGGCCCGAGTGAGGCGTGTTGTTTTGCTCGTGGATATGGAGGAGAGATATTAACACTTAAAATACAGCTGATCAATTTCACCGTAATTTGCTCACTACTGGGATTTGTTTCCATTTATGTCCATTTTACTTCATTCTGATTGGTCAGTCATGGTATTTTGTTGTCAAATATTTGATGTTAATGTAGACTGTTGTCTTAAGTGATTTCTTATTTTGCTGTTAGTTTCATTGTTCCTTTTTTGACTCTCTTCAGTTTTTTATGCTATATATAATACATACATTTTAAGAGTCCTTGGATCAAGCTATTTGGCAAATGGTGGAAATATATAAATAATATAATTAGGGCTTTCAAACGATTAATCGCGATTAATCGCATCCAAAATAAAAGTTTGTGTTTACATAATATATGTGGGTGCACTGTGTATAATTATTTTGTTTATATATATATATATATGAAGAGTTCAGATGCAAAAGCCTCTAAGTGCCATTTGAAATTTTCTTCTAAAATGACCATTTTTATCAAGCTTGTATATTTAAATTCAGTAATTTCACTAAAATGGCAATGAAGATTACCTATTAATTGTAATTTAAGTGAAATAACTGAACTTAAATATACAAGTTTGATAAAAATGGTCATTTTAGAAGAAAATTTCAAATGGCATTTAGAGGCTTTTGCATCTGAACTCTTCATATATATATATATATATATATATATATATATATATATATATATATATATATTTATAAATAATATAAATTATATATTAATCTATACAGTATATACATTAAAATATTTCTTAAATATATACAAGCATATATATATATATATATATATATATATATATATATATATATATTTATACACAGTGCACCCACATATATATTATTTTGACATTTTTACAATTATTTTTACAATTATTTTTATTTTTAATTATTATTATTATTTTTTATTTTATATATATATATATATATATATATATATATATATATATAAAATACACACACATGCATGTATATTTAAGAAAAAAATATTATTTATATATAAAATATTTATATTTATAAATAATATAAATTATATATTAATCTATA
This sequence comes from Cyprinella venusta, assembly GCA_038021265.1. Lineage (NCBI taxonomy): Eukaryota > Metazoa > Chordata > Actinopteri > Cypriniformes > Leuciscidae > Cyprinella > Cyprinella venusta. The sequence goes on along the minus strand of CM075878.1, from coordinate 28,474,103 downwards.
CAGTATATACATTAAAATATTTCCTTAATATATACAAGCATATATATATATATATATACATATAAATAATTATACACAGTGCACCCACATATATTATGTAAACACAAACTTTTATTTTGAATGCGATTTGACAGCCCTAAATACAATAGATGATAATATGATAAATACAATTATTATTTTGACATTTTTACAATTATTTTTTTTTAAAAATTGTATTTTTAATTATTATTATTATTTTTATAATCTTTATATATTTATTATTATTTTGAGTCATTAAAACTTAAACTAAACTTGTCTGTTTACAGACCTTTTAAGCACTGTCATATGAAATCAGTCAATGCTAAATCAGTAAACGTCCCTAGCCTAGCAAAAACCTAGAAGCTATATTATTGCATAAAGCCTTCTTTTGTTTATCTTGTTTATCTCTTTTTTATAAGAGTGATCCTCTACTTTCAGAAAGATTTAGGAAAGTTCATTTACAGTATGTTGTCATTTTGACCTGTCTCTTGGACTCCACCTAGTGATCATTGATGGAAAGACGTGTTAACGATATTCCACAGTACAACATGTTCCTCAATCAACACCATTGTAGATCCTGGAACAATGTTTCAATCAACCAATCAGATTTGAGGGACAAGTTTACAGTTTATGTCATTTTTTTTTGTTTTCTTCTCTGGTCTCAGGTTTTGATTTGATGGAATACTTCAATGTGAGAGATTTTCTTGGAGAAAAATTTGAGCCAGGTCAGACCCCGTATGTCCGGCTCGGTACCATGCCCATCGTCCAACAAACACAGTAAGCTAATCATTACTTTCAATGGAATATTTTAAAAATGTTGTTTTTCTGCAGTTTTTCTCCCTTTAACAAAGCTATCTTTGTTTCTTGTGTTGTAGAGATGTCTTGCCGCAGGGTTTGCCTGATGAATATGCCTTCGTGACCACATTTAAGTTCAGGAAGACGTCTCGTAAGGAAGACTGGTACCTGTGGCAGGTCTATGACAAATACGGCATCCCGCAGGTGTGGACGACTGATTCTGGGGCACCGATGAGGAGCTGATGTTTCAATTGCTCTCCATTTTACCAAATAAAACCTATATATTCTCCAGGTGTCCATCCGTCTGGATGGAGAGAACAAGGCAGTGGAGTACAACGCCGTGGGCCTGACGAAAGATGCGGTCCGGGCAGTCTTTAAGAACCCAGAGGTGGAAAACCTGTTCGATCGTAACTGGCACAAGATTGGCATGAGGGTGGACTCCAAATCTGTGTCCCTGTTCCTGGACTGCAAGCACATTGAGACGGCACCCATAGAGGAAAGAGAAGACATTGACATCCAGGGAAAGACTGTCATCGGAAAGAGACTCTATGACAGCGTTCCCATTGATGTAAGCACCTGTGTTGAGGTTTACACACACTCTCATTTAGATTAGCTTACAACGTGCAGAGTAAGTTGCACAAAAATACTGGCATCAAATGTTTAAACCATAGTATACTAAGGTACTGATTGATTACTTTTTATTAGGGCTGTCAAACGATTAATCGCAATTAATCGCATCCAAAATAAAAGTTTGTGTTTACATAATATATGTGGGCGTAGTATGTATAATTATTTTGTATATATAAATACACACACATGCTTGTATATATTTAAGAAATATTTTCATGTATACACTGTATATAGATTTATATATAATTTATATTATATATAAATATAAATACTTTATATATAAATAATATTTTTTTTCTTAAATATATACATGCATGTGTGTGTATTTAAATATACAAAATAATTATACACACTACACCCACATATATTACGTAAATATTTTTTATACACATATAGTATGTTTCTAATAATTTCTATTTATTAAAGGGATAGTTTACTTTGAAATTAATTTTTGGTATGTTTTAGCTTACCTCAAGGGCATCCAAGATGTAGGTGTCTTTGTTTCCGCAGTATTTTCAATTTTGATATTTTTAGGTCAAACCGTTCTTGTCTGTCAGTCATATAATGGAGGTCTATGGTCACCACCTCAAAGAGCATGCACAGAGAAGTCCAAATTAAACATGATTTAATGACTCGTAAATGTAAGTAAACATTGATGCCCTAAGACACGAAACAATCGGTTTGTGTGAGAAAATGAACAGTATTTATATCGTTTTTACCTCTTGTAATCGTAAAGCGCTCGCGGCCTCAGATCACTTGGACGTGACTGTGATTACAAGAGGTAAAAACGATATAAATACTGTTAGTTTTCTCACACAAACCGCTCGTTTTGTGTCTTTTGTGTCTTACGAGTCATTAAATCATGTTTATTCTGGACTTCTCTGTGAATGCTCTTTGAGGTGGTGACAATAGACCTCCATTATATGACTGACAGACAAGAACGGTGACACTGCGTGACACTGAAGACTGGAGTAGTGTTGCTGAAAATTCAGCTTTGTATCACAGAAATAAATAACATTTTAAAATAAATTACAATGGAAAACAGTTATCTTAAATTTCACAATATTACATTTTTTTCTATATTTTTGATCACATAAATGCAGCCTTGGTGATCAGAAGAGACTTTGGATTTTTTAACCTTAATCTTCATGACACAATCTTTTGAAACTGTTCTGTATGTTTCTGAAGTAGTCAATCAAGATCACAGCTAATACAAACAGCCTTTCCTTTACAGTTTGACCTCCAGAGAATGGTGATCTACTGCGATGGGAAACAGTCTGAGCAGGAGACATGTTGCGATATTCCTGGTGGACCAGTAAGTGCATCTGACACACACACACACAAACACGATGAAGATGATGATGGGGAATATTCGTTTTCCAGAATTTCAGAATTGCGCCCTGCAATACTTTTCGTCTTCGATTCCTCTCACTTTCTTTCTTTCCTTCATAACACATTGAGTCTCTTTCCGTTTCCCCGTTCACTTTCTCTTCTCACTCAGTGTGAACAATCTTTGGCGACCGAGGCTCCCCCAGTCCCGTTACCCACCCCAAAACCAACAAGTGCTGAGCAGAAGAAACCGGCCGCGGTCAACTGCTCCTGTCCTGCAGGGGAAAGGGTAAGACTTCCAGGTCAAAGGTCACACTCTTAAAGCTGGTGAACACCCACGTTTAACATGCGAAAAAATTGAATATTTGCCTTATGATGCTTTACAGTAACCAAACTTATTTACAGTAGATGAGAAAGAAAAGACTAGGGCTGTGAAACGATTAACCGCGATTAATCGCATCCAAAATAAAAGTTTGTGTTTACATAATATATATGTGTGTAGTGTGTATAATTATTTTGTATATATAAATACACACACGTGAATGTATATATTTAAGAAATATTTGCATATTTATACTTTATATATATATTATGCATAAATATAAATATTTGATATATTAGTAACACAATTTTCTTAAATGTATACATGCATTTGTGTGTATTTAAAAATACAAAATAATTATACACGCTACACACACATACAGTATATAAACACAAACTTTTATTTTGGATGCGATTAATCGTTTCACAGCCCTAGAAAAGACTAATTCTTTTCTGAAGCATGTGCTGAAGAAATTTTAGTCACGCTAATAAGGAATATTTTATATTTTATAAGCAAAAATGTGACATGTTGGTTAACACTAAAAATTATTTGTAAAAGCAAGCAAAAAATAAGTTTACAGTACAGGACTTTAAAATGAAATTTAACACTTTAACATGAGTCTAGTATGATGAAATTATATATAATATAATAAAAATAATAATAATAATAAAATTAATACAATTATACATTTTCCCTTTACAGTATTTTATTTCCAACTTAAAAATCTATCATAATTGATTATTTTTCTGTACATAAGAATACATAAGCATTTACTTTATATCAATTATTTGTATATACTGTATAATTAATACAATATTTTTACAAATCTGGGCTCATTTTTGTTTCTCAGTCAATTTCTTGCCCTATACTGTAGATATTTGTTTTTCCCGAAGGACGATGTGTCATGGATGCTTTTACAGAAATGAGTTTATATTGAACCTGTAACCTTTAAAGACATAAGGCTGGATATCAATTTTTTTTTAAAATCTGATCTTTGGTTTGTAATGCATTCAGTTCCTTTTTGTAATGCATTCATTCTATAACCTCTCTGATTTCTGACCTCCACTTTCAAAACTCTCTCTCTTTTGCTGTCTCTCTCTATCTTCCCCATCCTACAGGGTGAGACAGGTCTACCGGGTGCCACGGGGCCCAAGGGTGAAAAGGTCAAATAGTGTTTCAGTATCACAACAACTTTAATATGCTTTTGCACATCTCTGGATGCATTTCCGACGGGTTCCTCATTGCGTAAACTGTACATCTGCAGGGGGATCCTGGTCTTAAAGGGGCAGAAGGACCGCCAGGGCTCAAAGGGCTGAAAGGAGAACGTGTATGACACTCATACAATCTCATAAAGCTTCATTGACGTAATATTAGACATATTTGCTGATTTTCACATACAAGTTAGAGAAAAACATGATTTATTTTTATATGATATTGATCTGTTTCCATCTGTTTCTCTCGGCCTGGAGAATAATTGATCGGTGTTGATTGATTATTTGCAGGGCCAGGCTGTCTCTATCAAAGGTGATAGAGGAGAAAAGGTAAGGTCATGAATTTAACAGCCAAACTCCTCAAGATAGACAAAGCAAAGTGAATGTTTAGTCTGTGTGTGTGTTTGCGTGTGCACGTGTGTGTTACTGTCGTTTTCAAAAACTTTTTTCTACACTTGATTCCAAAAAGAACAGCAGAAAAGAAACAAATGTTGAAATTGACATTCTTTTGAGGACAAAAACGATATGAATACCATATTCTGAACAGCAGAATTATGGGTCCGCCAACCTCAAAAGAACACCCACTCACAGCGCTTAAAACAGACAGACTGACTCCAGGGCAGAGTTACCTCAGAATAATGTCATAATTAGCTTCATCAGTCAGAGGTGCTTACGGGAGAATTAGACGGCCGTGGTGTTGGGAACAGACATTATTTGAACATTTACACTTGTTTGCTGGCTACAGTAAATGTCCAGATTTCACTCGTTTGATATGTGAAGACTTCTCGAAAAGAGTCTTATTTTGAGATTTCCACTGGGGCAAATTTAGATGCCAGCCGACGCCCACAGCTAGAAAAATGTTGCATGCTGGATCGGTCAGTGGAATTTCCTGCGGCCGACCTAGAAACGGCCAATGACCCTACTGTGCCGGGGCAGATTAACAATTACAAAAACATACACCCTAAACAATTGCTATTCCTCATGCTTTATGGGTTTAGAACTAACCCTAAACCGTAGAGGGTTACTTTTTGACACGGAAAACAAATATTTTCTTACTCAGTGCTTTTGTATTGTTTTCCAGCAATAATATCTGAACATTCTTAAAGGGATAGTTCACCCAAAAATTAAAAAATTTAAATTCTGCCATCATTTACTCACCCTCTGGGGTTTCTTTCCTCTGTTGAACTGTTTAATACAATATATGTATATATATATATATATATATATATATATATATATATTAGGGCTGTCAAATGTGATTAATCGCATACAAAATAAAAGCTTGTTTACATAATATATGTGGGTGCACTGTGTATAATAATTTTATATATATAAATACACACACATGCTTGCATATATTTAAGAAATATTTTCAATTATATACTGTATATAGATTTATATATAATTTATATTATATATAAATATAAATATTTTATATATAAATAGAATTTTTTTTCTTAAATATACATGCATGTGTGTGTATTTATATATATATATATATATATATATATATATATATATATATATAAATAATTACAGTGCACCCATGTAAACACAAACTTTTATTTTGGATGCGATTAATCGGATGCCATTTTTTTACGCAAAAAAAAAAAAAATAGCGTAAGTCAATAAGCGGTTACCAACATTCTTTAAAATAAATATCTTCTATGTCAATAGGGTAAGAAAAGAAAAAATGAACTTAATTAAATAAAATAATCCCGTACACTCTAAAAAATGCTGGGTTATTTCAACCCAAATTTGGATCAAATATGGACAAACCCTAATTAAAAATGCAATTAAAAAATGTACAGTTGAAAGTGAAAGTTGAAGTTGGGTTAAAATTGGAAATTATATTTTTAACCCTTATTTTACCCATATTTGGGTTAAAATAACCTAGCACTGTTTAGAGTGTAGACTTACAATAAAGGAGTAATTCTAGCCTAATGGGCCTGTAAGTAACTACAGTACCTAGAATACTTTAGCAACCTCATATCGACATGCTAAGACCACCTTACACGAACGCTTCTATTGTTATGCATGATTTGTGTGTGTATTTATGTCAGTGATTTGCACGAGTGTCCATGCGTGTATGTATATGTGTGTTCATTCTGTGAACGTGTGTCTGTACTCACGAGTATCCGTGTGTTATAATGTTAGCAGCATATCGAGGAGTTTGCTGGTTAAAGTGCATGATGCCGCAAACGCATGTTTTGTGTTTGAGGTGTTGCTCTGTCTCTGTCTCTCTTAAACCCTGTCACGTATTGTCTTCTTTCACACCGAGTTGTGCTGTGGTGCAGTCGTTCGCACATGTGCTTTTGACATTATTACCCACGGTGCACATGCAGAAAGACATCTTACCACATGTTGTTAGTTATCGTATTACAATATTCAAAACTTAATTACACAATTTTGAATGATACTTTCTGTAATCCATATCTGGACTCTGCCCGCTATATTTTCACTGAGTTTGCTGCAATGCATTCTGGGATTTTCTTCTAAAGGCCATTGCACACTGAGTCCGAAATTTCCGTATGCGTTACGTTTTTTTCGTATTCGTGATTCAGTGGCTCTGAATTGTCAAAACACCATTCAAATACCATTCAAACTGCTTGCTACGGATGCGAAAAACGCAGAAAATCGAATCCGATTTGATTTTTTTTCATGACGGACGAAAGTTTCGGAGGCAGTGTGCAAGCGTGATTGACATAACGTGAGGTCGTATTTATTTTTTAACGTGCGAAAATTTCGGACGCAAATTTCGTACTCACTGTGCAAGGTAGTGCTATATTAGAAAGTGGCCAAAAGCTAACTTAGAAGGTAGCATGATTGTTAAATACCTACCGTTTGAAAGATATTTATGCATCGTGTATATATACAGCCTACAGTATATATTGCTATATAGGTTGCCAGCTCTCTACATGTGCTCGTTTTGTTGCTTTAGTTTCTCTTGATGGTGTTGTTTATCATCGATCGGTTGGCTTTATTGAAGTGAAAAGAACTTTAAAAGTAACTACAGACTATCAGGCTGTCAGCTGCAGCGTGTGAAGTCGTTACTATAATCAGGCCATACAAGTTTCCTCTTGTATTATTCAACTTTCAGAATTCCTGGAGATTCCCTGGAGTGCACGAGACGTCTGAAAGGCAAGATATAATGGGAACCATGTCTTTAGGTTTCCTTAGTGGTGTTTAGTGGTTTAGTGGTGTGATTAATTGCCTTGACTAGAAAACTACACTGACTGCTGTTGGCCTATTTTTATGTTGTGATCTCACAAGCCTTTCTACATAATTTATAAGCCATTACAGTATGTGATACTATGTGAAAGATGATGGAAATTTTGTGATTATGTCTGACACACTCAAGCAAAAACACAGTTGGTTTTTGTTGGTTGATAAACTCTTTTGGTTGGAAGGTCAGATTTTGCATGGGAACATTTTAGCCCCATCGAAACATGTACAGCACACGCCAGAAGATGAAACGTTGTCACATCAAGGAGTCATGTGACATACATAGACAGTAAGTGGACAGAGCCATCTGATTGGAACTCCATTAAGACGAGTGAAGCCCATTTTTGGCGATTATTTAGGAGGAGAAACTTTGGCTAGGTATTCTGATTAATTAGTTTGTCATTTTGCCTCCACGTTTCTCCGATTTCCCGCGAGCATCTCCTCTTGTCCATACGGTAATCTCTCTACTGTGAGACAGAGAGTCGCTTGGTTATGACGCAATCGTTAGCCTAGTTTCACTAAAACTGCTTCTATGGGGGCCATAACATAAGCTACAAGGTACTGGAGCATTTTATATATTGTCGTGTTTCTTTAGAAATAAATAATGGACAAATGGAGTCTTCAAACGCCTCAGATGTGAAGTTATTTGCTGTCAAAGTGATGCCAAAATGAATGGGAGTCAATGGAAATGCTAACGCAAGTGAAGTTCTGCTACAAGATGGCAGCTCCCGCGAGGCTTCAACTTCCGGTCGATGGATTACCCCCTTGGTGACGTCTTAGTGCAAAGACATACTGAAATTCCATCTCTCTCCACAGGGGGACAGCGGCGAGCGTGGTGTACCTGGAGCCAGCGGAGAAAAAGGAGAAAGAGTAAGATACACTTTTTTTTTTTAAATACACATGTGTACACTTGTTAACATGAAATGGCATGTGCATTTGACTTACACTTGAGTTCAAATGTTTAGGATTGGTACATTTTTGGACGTTTTTGCAAAGAAGTCACCAGCTCTGCATTTATTCGATAGAAAATGCAGTAGAAACATTAACATTGTGGAATGATATTACCGATTACAGTTTCTTCTTTCATTTAAAATGTAATTTATTCCTGTAATCAAATCTGAATTTTCAGTCTTCAGTGTCACATGATCCTTCAGAAATTAGTTTAATTTGCTGCTCAAGAAACATTTCTTATTAATATTAGTTGAAAACAGTTGATGCTAACTATTTATTTGGACGTTTTTAGGGATCAGATGGTTTACCAGGTCTGGCTGGGAAACAAGGCGATAAGGGACAAAGAGTGAGTAAAAAATGTGTGTTTGATGGTATATTTGGATGGTGTGTGGACTATTGACCAAGTATGTCATGTTTGTGCTGATGAACAGGGTGAACCAGGAGTTGCAGGTGAAGCTGGGTTACCTGGACCTCTCGGACTAAAGGTAAAACACCACCACCTTTAAACAGAACAGTTAGAAAATGTATGATTTTATCAGTATCAAAAACAAACTTTTGCAAAGAGATTTGTTATAATACTAAAAAAAAAATAATATGATACATCTCAATAGACCATTTCAAAAGATGTAAACAACACTGGTCCAGAAGCACTTCCTGTTTCAGTTTGTAACTGTTTTCTTTATTTCACATGTAAAGAAAACTTCTTAAAGATGTTTGTTTAACTTTTTGATTCAGTTTTAAATGTTCTGTTGGTTGTATTTTATCCCAGCTTTTATGTAGTGTTAAAAAACTGAAACAGGAAGTGCTTCTGGGCCAGTGTTGTTTACATCTTTTGAAATGGTCTATATGTGAAAAAATGACCACTTTGGTCAGTTTTAACAATTGTGGATGTTACGTATAAAATCAAATCAACATCACGGTTAAATATTGCACACAACTAGTGTTAGATTACACAGCTACTGTGCCATTATAGTAGATTTCATTGTGTTCACTTGGTCATGTAATCTGCTCTGTGTTTCATCATTTTGAACACAATCTTGCCCTTTTAATCGGATCTGTTTTAATTCAGGGAATGCAAGGTGATTCTGGTCCGCCCGGAGCACCAGGTCCTCAAGGCGTGTCTGTAAGTATGACGTGTGTATTTAAATCAGCTGCTAATACTGATGATTATGTAAAAAAATAAACACTTTCTTAAAGGAGTAGTTTACTTAAAAAAAAAAAAAAAAACTTTTGCTGATAATTTACTCACCCCCATGTCATCTAAGATGTCCATATCTTTCTTTCTTCAGTCGAAAGGAAATTAAGGTATTTGATGAAAACATTCCAGGATTTTTCTCCATATAATGGACTTCAATGGGAACCAAACGGTTCAAGGTCCAAATGAGAGTTTCAGTGCAGCTTCAAAGGGCTTTAAACGACACCAGACGATTAATAAGGGTCTTATCTAGCGAAACGAGTGAAACTCATTTGGACCTTGAACCGTTTGGTTCCCATTGAAGTCCATTATATGGAGAAAAATCCTGGAATGTTTTCATCAAAAACCTTAATTTCTTTTCAACTGAAGAAAGAAAGACATGGACATCTTGGATGACTTTTGGGTGAGTAAATTATCAGCAAAATTGAGCTAATCCTTTAAGACTTCATCATTAATGCAACAGTTGCAACTTCATTTCTCACAAAAGCATGTTTGTTTCTAACAACTGTTCATTCTTAAAGGGTTATTTCACCCAAACATTAAAATTAAAAGGTGTCATTAATTTACTCACCCTCACGTCGTTCCAAACCCGGAACAGATCTTTTTAATTAATGAAGTCTATTCCTCCATTGACAGCTACGCAACCACCATTTTGAAGCTTCAAAAAGTTCATAAAGAGACTAATCCATATTACAAATATTCTGAAGGGATGCTTAATATGATGAACAGATTTAATTTAGGCTTTTATTCATTATTAGTTAATATTATAATAAAGTTTTAGTAATTTCATTTGGTGTTTTTGTGAAGTTTTATGTCTATATATTTTTGATACATTTTCTAGTTGAACTAAATGAAAATAAGAAACGTTGCTTTGGCAACTAGTTAAAATAGGTGAAATGTTTCAAGCATCAATAATGTTTTAATGGTTTTAGTTTTATTTAGGGCTGTCAAACGATTAATCGCGATTAATCGCATCCAAAATAAAAGTTTCTGTTTACATAATATATGTGGGTGCAATGTGTATAATTATTTTATATATACAAACACACACACATGCTTGTATATATTTAAGAAATATTTTCATGTATACACTGTATATAGATTTATATATAATTTATATTATATATAAATATAAATACTTTATATATAAATAATATTTTTTTTTCTTAATATACATGCATGTGTGTGTATTTATATATATACAAAATAATTATACACATTTCACCCACATATATTATGTAAACACAAACTTTTATTTTGGATGCGATTAATCGCGATTAATCGTTTTGGCAGCCCTAGTTTTATTACATTTTATGTGAAGTTTGTAACATTAAGAGCATGCTGTGTTTTTTCATCAGGGCGGTGCTGGAAATAAAGGAGACAAAGGATCCTCTGGAGATAGGGTAAATGATGATTGACACCTGTCAATCATAACAACTATGTTCTCACAAACATCATTATAGGCTTAGTGATCTGAAACCCTTATACTGAGCTTTGGCACATAACAGGTCCTGCACTACACACATGAATGAGTCTTAAATCATGCAGCAGATTTTTTTGCACAGCAGTCGCATCACCTTCAGAAAATGTAAAAATCTAGATTAGTCTGTCATTGCAGAGACTCTTTCGCCCACTTCAAGGCCTGGGTCAATGTTCCCGGTTGTCTTCCCCTTGTCAGCATGCCTGTTTTAAGTTCTGATGCTTTGTAATAACTTGGACAGAGTCCAAACTAGTCATTGTCAGATCCAAGCCCTACAGAGGGAATATTTCAACAGTGTACGCAGGCAGACTAATAACTCAAACAGATGTCAGTGCTGATGCAGACTCCATATTTCCTGTTCTATGGGGGCGGTGTGCAAGTGCAACCAGACCGTTTCACACGGTACAGCGTTACCGTCATCCCACGGTCTGTCCTACGGTACACCTCCACACACACACTGAGGTTGCTGAAGCTAATTTGCGCCACTAGTGACAGCATGTGGAACTGCAAAAATAATGATTATTTTCACACAGGTTAGTTTCACCCTAAACTCACAGCATTGGTTGAGCTGATGTTGCTGTATTTGACTGGTTGGGATGCTCAAACAAACACTATTTCAGAGATACACTTTCCTGGAAATCAGCTATTTTATTATGAGAGATATTTTAACATGGAAAAGGTCACTGTTGAAAGCGTATGCAGTTTTAATTTCATTAACAATGAGTTTCATTGCCGTATATGGTGAAAACTGTAGTCAACTGTTGTAAAACTGGTGATCCAATGCAAATGGAGCAAATAGGAATGTTTTTAGAAATAAATGCATAGTTCATCAAAACAGGAAATACAGTATCAGATTATACTTTTGCAAGAATGGTTAACTTTTGAACTGAAATGGCCTTGAACTCAAAATAAATACATCATGTAAACTCATTTACCATCTGTTATATTTCCTGAATTCCTGAGCTGTAACAGCAGGCTCTGTGTAGTGTATATTACACATGTTTTCAAGAGCTTGTCATTTAACACTCAAGTCCTGCTGCTGTTGTCTGTATTAAAAACAAAAAAGCCTGTATAAACAAATATAAGCAGTTTAACGTTAAAGGAGTTGCTCAGCCTTGCTTTATACTAAACCTAAATGTCATTTTTGGGACAAAAACCTAGAAACTGGGGATAAGAAATAAAACCTTGTGACACTAAAACAAATTTCAGAACAAATTGCGTGCTGTAAAAATTAAAGTCATTTATCAAGACAACAATCATGAAATTAGCATTGTGAAATTGTAAGCAGAATATAGCACATAATTAAATATTGCTTATACACTACTGTTCAAAAGGTTGGGGTCTGTAATTTTTTTTAATAAAAAAAAAAGTATATATATATATATATATATATATTATCAACAATACAAAAAGAAGCAAGAATATTATAAATATTATTGAAAATTACTTATGACTTAATTTATTTACAAAAAATTCTGACCCTAAACTTTTGAACAGTGCACTGTAAAAAATTATTGATGGTTTAACTTAAAAAAATGTAAGTAACCTGGTTGCCTTAAAATTTTAAGTTCATTGAACTGCAAAAAGTGAGTTAATACAATGAAGGAGATTAATTTAATCATCAGAAACTCAAAATAATAAGTTATCTCAACTAAATAAATTATTATAAAGTTGATTTGACAAAAGAAAATATGTTGTGATAACAAATCTTGAAAATATTTATTTTTTTACATATGTTTCCATTACAGAATTTTCCATTCAATGATGTGTGACTTTCTCATGTTGTTTAGGGCGAGCCAGGTTTAGACGGCTTTCCAGGTAAACCAGGTGTTCCAGGAAAGGAAGTAAGTGCTCAGAGGATTCTATAATGTATTTAATATTTCATGTACCATTTTGCTCAGCATTTACACTGGATGGTGAAGATATTAATGTGAGCTTGTGTCAAGTATGGCTATATGTTTGAACTAAATGACTCTTTTTCTCTAAAATCAGGGTCCTAGGGGGCTGAGTGGCGCTCCTGGATCAAATGGAGTCAAAGGAGAAAAGGTATGGATGGACACTTTTTGGGGAATGCTGGTTCCTTTGGTTTTAAAGATCTGGGCAAGTCTTTTGTTCATCTTCAAGTTGCTCAAACCCCATATTTTTACAGTTAAGTCTCATTTTCAAAGTCAATTTTCATTTCTTTGGTAGTTGAAGATGCACCCAGATATATTTAACTCATCCCCTTTTCACATAAAATCCCTAAACACATATCTTTCTTGGAAAATTATAGTTTTGTATGATATGTCTTTATTTCTCACGCTCATCCACAAAGACACCCATTCAAATATGCAATCAGTCTGTGTCATTTTATCACACACACACTTTCATGTACTTATTCCCAAAGGAAATGAGAAAAATGTCAGACGTTGCAGCTTGCAGTACAGACAGTTTAACTCTACTCAAATATCAAATCACTGTTTGTGGGAGTCGAACCAGCATTGGATAAATCTCTTGCTTAAACCGTTCAGATGTTTCATAATCTCTGTGTTTGTTTGATAGGGGGAACAAGGTCCTGCTGGAATACCTGGCAATGCAGTAAGGCGTTTGATTCGTAAACTGAATTCATTTACATTGTAAAACAGCTGTATTGAGTTACTGAGTTGAATTGATCTGTGTTTTTTCCTCAGGTTCAGTTGGCAGGACTCAAAGGGGAGACTGTAAGTGTAACATCTTTTTAGAAGAGGAGCCTACCTTTGCTTCTTCAGAGTATTCTCTAAACTGTGTGTGTGTGTGGTTTTCAGGGTGTCCCAGGAGAACGAGGACCCCCAGGAGCGGACGGCCCCCCTGGACCTCCTGTAAGATATATTTTGTAATGTAATGCTGTTTCAAACTAGTTTTATTGTTTTAAAGTTACATATTGAAGAAGAAAAGTAAAGTTCGTTCTGAGAAAAGCTCCTGATTGCAGATGATACTACGAATGCAATGACATTCAGACGTTTTACATAGGCCTCAAGTGTCCAGATATTTTTTGAGATCACTGTACATTACATTCATGGTCTGTTTATGAAAAAAAGCAGCATTGTTGTTGTGCACTTCATTGTTTTTGATCAGCCTATTGTTTCTGTTGTTTTCCTCAGGGCCCACCTGGACCTCCAGGTTTGCCCGGTGAGATGGGTGAGAACGGACAAAGGGTAGGACATTTATATTTGATTGTAATAATCCATCTCGGCTGCTTTTAACGGAGATGTGAGGTGTTCTAGAACCTGATCTGGGGTAACCATAGAGACTGGCTAGAAACTGTGAATCTCAGTTCGTGTTGTGGTATTTTTGAGTGCTCTGTGGGGTCAGATTAAAGCGGAGGAGCTTGTTAGGAAGAGAGACAGGAGATGTTCAAATGCTCTCAGATGCCCTCAAGCTGATGAGAGGACTGCATCATTAAAATGTTCTCAGGGTACTTGGTAAACATTGATTCTTGTCAAAAATTATAATAGCAGTTGGATAACAGCTCCAAAAATGAAAAACAAGCAAACAGAACAAGGTTTTTTTGCATTTAACTGAAAATTCTGTAATAATTTATTCACCCTCATGTTGTTCCAAATCAGTATAATGTACTTTCTTCTATTTCTTCTATGAACACAAAAGAAGATATTTTGAAGAAGTTGCAATTGCGAGAAATAAAGTACCAATTGTGAGATATAAAATCGCAATTCTAAGAAATAAAGTCCCAATGGCGAGATAAAAAGTCGCAATTTTGAGAAATAAAGTCGCAATTGCATGGTAAAAAGTCGCAATTCTGAGAAATAAAGTCGCAATTACGAGAAATAAAGTCACAATTCTGAGAAATAAAGTCGCAATGGCGAGATAAAAAGTCGCAATTCTGAGAAATAAAGTCGCAATTGCGAGATACAAAGTTGCAATTCTGAGAAATAAAGTCGCAATTGCGAGATATAAAGTCACAATTCTGAGAAATAGTCGCAATTGTGAGACATAGTCACAATTCTGAGAAATTAAGTTGCAATTGCGAGATATAAAGTCGCAATTATGAGAAATTAAGTTGCAATTGTGAGAAATAAAGTCACAATTCTAAGAAATAAAATCACAATTGCAAGGTATAAAGTCAAAATTCCAAAAAATAAAGTCACAATTGCGAGATATAAAGTCACAATTCTGAGAAATAAAGTCGCAATTGCGAGAAAAAAAGACATAATTGAGACTTTTTTTATCTCACAGTTCTGACTTTTTTTCTCTTTATGAATTAAAGTGTTTTATTTATTTTATTGAGTTTTTCTTGAGTAAGAGCTCCATATTCTCTTATATCATACTATATGAGCCATAAAAGCCTGGTGTATCAAATATGACACTCATAAGCACATATGCAAACTTTCATTATATGTATTTTTTATATTTAAATATATATTAAATATTATATATATATATATATATATATATATTATATATTTTTATATTAAAGTTTCAACAAACAAAAATAGATTTTCTGAGTATTATTTTATGTCAGTTGAAGTACTAATATTTCTAACTAAAATAAAGCTACATCTGACATTAAAAAAGTAAACTAAAATATTTAGAAATATTTTTTAAAAATCTAAACCGAATAAAAAAGTTAATTCAAATTATTAAGAACTGTGATAGCATATAAATAATGATAAAGTGACACAGGTTTAGCAAAATGTTCACTGCTCAAGCAAAAAAGGACCAAAGAAATAGGGAATACAGTATGAATTGTGTGTTTGATTTTAAGCTGTGAACAGACAGACAGTCATTTAGGTAATCTGCGGCAGCTCTCAAATCTGCCCATTTCATATTTACCAAATGAAGACTGGCCAGTGAAGGCATTGGTTCTTGATTTTCAGTGAATGTGCTGCACTGTAAAAACTCACTTAATCCACCTAAATCTGGTCTGCTGGTTGAAGATGGTTTCTCAGCCTCACAAACTTGTTATTTAGCTGGACAAATATCTGAAAAGTGGCAATAATCCAGCTAGGACCAGTAGACACAAAGCCATTGTGTTCATATTGCTTACTTTTATCCTTGCAAAGTTGAATTCTCATTTTTAGGTGCGCAGTTCCTAGCTCAGTATTGTATCTCAGCAGGGTTTTCAGGTGTTCTGAGTCTTGCTCTGTCCCAGCGGGAAACACAGAAGCTTTCAGAGCACATGGGCTTTCAGAAACATTTAGATAGGGAATCTGACACAGATCTCGTGCACAGCACAGAAACACAGCAGGTGGTGCTTGAGTGAAT
Source organism: Cyprinella venusta (assembly GCA_038021265.1). Taxonomy (NCBI): domain Eukaryota; kingdom Metazoa; phylum Chordata; class Actinopteri; order Cypriniformes; family Leuciscidae; genus Cyprinella; species Cyprinella venusta. Next base: position 28,457,706 of record CM075878.1, on the reverse strand, counting down.
GATGCACAACTGTACAACGGCAGGGGGCCCTGAGTGAAACATTAAAAGAGTTCATATCTCTCTATTTTAAGCTCTTATTGCTGTAATACCTTCAAACTAATTGTCCTTACCTTGCGTGCCAGCAGCAGGGGATGCTAACCTGTTAGCAAGAGTTAGCATGTTCTGAACAAATATGACAGAGAGGAAGATACACGCACTTTTCTGTTTCTATTAAAACTCTTAATCAGAATTGTATTTTTGTGGCTTTTAGTCTATGTTGTATGTGCTGGCATACGTAAACAACAGCAATATCTCAGATGGGGATATAAAAACTAAAGCCCTACCTGATACCGACTGATAGCATTAGCATGTAGCTAATCATGGTCAAGGAAAGTATGAGCCCCCTTCTATTATTTGTTCCAACCTGACAAAATCTAAACAGGAATAAAAACCATGCTAACAGGGTCTTTAGTAGCAAATCTTTTTTTGTTCTATTGCCTTTTACTGCCATTTTGCATTTTTTTCTCATTTCTATTTAATATTGGATGTAATATATGTCCTTTTACGTGTGATATTGCACCTTGAGAGACTTCTTGCTCATTTTTTCCAATGTGGTTTTATACTGCAAATGGCTGGTGAAGTGAATCTGAATCTAAATGTAAATCAAGAGCTATTTCCAGTTTGTCCAGGAGAGGGCAGAACAACCCTTGTTTTATGTCTCTAATTAATGGAAAGTTACATTGAGTCATTATAGATGCTAGATAGAAGACATGAACCCTACCTGACCTCTCACAGTTTGTGCAGAAACGGTGGGTTAGGTAAAGTTCAGAAATGTTGACATTTCCATAAAGTTAACAACAATTTGAAAAAAAAAGCACGCTAAGAGAAATCAAATGCCTGAAAGGGATAGTTCACCCAAAAATAATTACTCGCATAATTACTAATTTGTCGTTCCAAACCTTTAAGACTTCGGTTCATCTTCAGAACACAAATGAAGATCTTTTTGATGGACGCAACTGACACTTTGGTGCTTCAAAAACTTCATAAACGGATCATAAAACTATTCCATTTTTTATTGAGTGGTTTAGTCCAAATTTTCTGAAGAGACTCGAGTGATTTATACGGTGAACAGATTTAATTTAGAGAGAAAAGATGGATAACTGACTAGTAGAATAAAAAAGTAATATGCCTTTATTGTGTTATCAGACCAGTAGTGATTAAAAAGGCTAATTATAGCCGATACTAATGCAATCACTTCATTGTTTCATTTTATAAAACATATCTTTATTCCTAATTATCTTCTTTTTTATTTTCCACATAATACAAGCTTATGAGACATTGTCTTCTCTATTTCTCTAGGGCAAAAAGGGGGATGCAGGATTGCCAGGAGTTGATGGTCTTCCAGGACCACCCGTAAGAACCACCAGTCTTTTTCTTGTAGTGTGATTGCATTTTGGGTTTGTTTTTAGAATTGTTCAGAGTGAAATACTACTGCATAGCCTACTATGTATATTTTTTAAAAGGATTAAAAAAAAACAGTAAGTGCTTTGACAAATAATAGTTCACTTACATATTTCATATGTACAGAAAATAGTATATAGTTCATACTGCAGAAATAGTATTAAAGAGTATTATGATTAGATGGAATTCTGAACATGATTATGTCTTAAAGGGGTCATCGGATGCAAAAATCACTTTTATATGGTGTTTGCATATAAATGTGTGTTTGCAGTGTGTGGACACAACCACCACGACCGCTGACGGACTGTCCCGTATTAGCATATTTCCGACCTCAGCCATTTGTTTACTGTGTGGCAAGGCAGCGCTTCACTTTTGTGACAGAGTGGGGTGGGGTGAGCAGTTGCTCATTATCATTTAAAGAGACTTGCACCGAAACGGGTCTCTGTGAATGTTTTACACAACCATTGAGGAATTGTAACCCAAGCATGTTACAATCTTTACATGAAGATCCTAAAGAATCGTACCAACTTGTGAAAGTGCGCATCTGATGAACCCTTTAAAAAAAATCTAAAGTCTTTTTAGAGTAACAGTGACCTCTAGTGGTTAATAGAGGAATGAACATCATTCAGATTTAAAAACGAAACACGTTTTGGTAAAGTTACGAGCAGTGATGATCATGTAAATCATGTGAGTAATTTTGGGGGGACGTGGAATGCATTGACTCCAAAAATGTATTAATTTCTAATGTAACATTTCAAATTTTATTTTGTTTCTAGGGTCCTCAGGGGCCTCCTGGTCTTAGTGGCAGCCCTGGACAGACGGGACCTCCAGTAAGTGTACATACACCAAAATAATATGTCACACAGCCAAATAATAGTATGCAGATGATATGAAATTGATCTGTTTGTTCTCACAGGGATTACCCGGTGAAATCGGCTTCCCGGGAAAACTAGGAGAAGCAGGAAAACCAGTGAGTCGCTGTGACTTTACCCTGAGAACTCAAGCTCATAACGTCCACACTTCAACAGTCTGTTACCTTATTAACGGAACACTGGAAAAACTCGAAATAATGATTTTAATGGTAATTATTTTTTTCAGGGTCTGCCAGGAAAAGATGGATTGGATGGTTTCCCTGGAAACGACGGCGTGAAGGTTAGAACTGTTTTAATGAGGCAAACTGTGAACTCAGTTCTCTGGAGGCAAAACTTCATCATTTATACTCTCGTCGAAAGGCCAGATCTGGATTTTGACCTTTTCAGTCGTGTTTTTGTTGCACTACAGTTTTTATAATTATTTTGCATTTCCATTAGGGGGAACGAGGAGAACCCGGACAGGACGGTTTCCCTGGTAAACCGGGAACGAAGGTAAAGGGTGGTTTGTGGACTAAGATCTGTTTTTTTTATATCACTAATGCTACTTTGCCTTTCTCTCAGGGAGATGAAGGCCCTCCAGGACCCCGAGGACCTGCTGGTGAACGGGTGAGGAAAGCAAAATCTTAAATGAGTTTTGAGAATGCCATGGCAAAAGCACATATGAAACGGCTGTCTTGTTCTGTCTCAGGGAGAGCCTGGCTTGGCTGGACAGGTTGGCCCAATGGGACCCAAAGGAGAGAGAGGAGGCCAAGTAAGACTGCATACTTTATGGATGTTTGTTTGAAAGAATCGAATTCTCTCTCTGCTCTTGATGTTTCGAGGTCAGAATCAGGTGTTTCATTGATTAACAGAATCAATAGATATTGATTTGTTAAAAATATCAGGATCTACTGTAGAAAAACTCTACTGTGAGAACCATCATCTATTCACTTCTCATAAGACATGTCCAGACTATATTTCAGCACAAAGATGATGAGATAAATATAAGAAATGAGTCTTGTTAGTGTCATTTTTTTAGTCATGCGTTTGTCAGATCTTCATCCGTCTGTTTGTCTCGTAGGGTGAGAGAGGGAAAGATGGACCTACTGGCTTCAAAGGAGACAAAGGAGACAAGGTGAGAAGCAAAAAGACTGCTGGAAATGTGCACATTTTTAATAGTTTCTTTTATTTTTTAAAAAGAGATTAATACTTGTATCCAGCAAGAACATGTTAAATTGATGAAAAGAAACAAAAATACTTTTACATTGAAAAGATTTCAATTTCAAATAATTTTGCTATTTTGAACTTTGTATTCATCAAAGAATCCAAAGCAGCACAGCTGTTTTCAATATGGATAATATTAAGAAATACTATCACAGTTTCTTCAGCAACAAATCATCATATAAGAATGATTTCTGAAGGATCATGCGACTTTGAAGATTCAGCTTTTCATCACAGGAATAAATTACTTTTTTAGAATATATTCAATTGGAAAAAATTTTATGGTATATAAAACACTATATTTAAATGTAATAATATTTCACAATTTCACTTTATTTTTACTGTATTTTTGATCAAATAAATACAGCTTTAGAAAGCAAAAGGCTACGTACACATTGCAGGCTGAAATGACCCAATTCCGATCTTTTCAAATGCGAGCCAGGCCACTTGGTTATATGGTCCAAATCTGATATGTATCCGATCTTTTGAAATGCGACTTCAATCGTAATTCTGCATTGAAGTAGGCGGGAATAAGATCGTAATTGTTCTGGCTCTGTTGGGAAAATAATTTTAATATAGGGGAAATAACTTTAATGTTGGGAAAAAAACTTTAATGTTGGGAAAAAAACTTTAATGTTGGGGAAATAACTTTCATGTTGGGGAAAAAAAATGAATGTTGGGGAAATAACTTTAATGTTGGGAAAAAAGTTTAATGTTGGGAAAATAACTTTAATGTTGGGAAAATAACTTTAATTTTGGGAAAATAACTTTAATGCTGGGAAAATAACTTTAATGCTGGGAAAATAACTTTAATGCTGGGAAAATAACTTTAATGTTGGGAAAATAACTTTAATGTTGGGAAAAATATCATAAATGTTTGGAAAATAACTTTAATGTTGGGAAAGCAACTTTCATGTTGGGGAAATAACTTTAACATTGGGGAAATAACTTTAATATTATAGGAAAAAAACTTTAATGTTGGGAAAAAACTTTAATGTTGGGAAAATAACTTTAATGCTGGGAAAATAACTTTAATGTTGGGAAAATAACTTTAATGTTGGGAAAAAAATCATAAATGTTGGGAAAATAACTTTAATGTTGGGAAAGCAACTTTCATGTTGGGGAAATAACTTTAACATTGGGGAAATAACTTTAATATTATAGGAAAAAAACTTTAATGTTGGGAAAAAACTATAATTTTAATGTTAGGAAAAAAAAACTTTAATTTTGGGGAAAAAAATTTAATGTTGGGAAAAAAAACTTTAATGTTGGGAAAATAATGTTGGGAAAAACATTAATGTTGGGAAAATAACTTTTATGTTGGGAAAATAATGTTGGGAAAAAACTTAAATGTTGGGAAAAAAACTTTAATATTGCTAAACGAGCTAAACTGTTGACATCCATGTTTAGCTAATTCCACTAACAACAAGTGACGTCATTGACCGCTGAGTACTCTTTGCGCATGTGGGTCACTTCTGGGTCATTTCACATTCACGTTCATAAAGGAGATCACAAAAGGTCGCATTTATTTGGAAATGTGAATGGCCTTGCAAAAAAAATCGAATTTTTTAAAAAAAATCGGAATTGAGCATTAACCCCCTGCAGTGTGAACGCAGCCTGAGACTATCATTAAAATAACTTTTGAATGGTTGTGTATTTAGTTAATTCATAGTTTTGATGACTTGAAATGTCTAAAAATAAAATAAAGAATGATTAGGTGATTATCTAAGACTCATTTTGTTGTGTTTTAGCCTACAAGTCACCTCTGGATAACAACATTTTTGATATAAACACAACAGCCGTTTTTGAGCATGTGTTCTGTAGGTTTCACACATGTCAGTGATGGTCTCCTGAGGGCATGAGGTTGTTAATGAGATCATTAACATGCTGACAGGATGAGGATATAACCTCTCTCTGTGACTTTTTTTCATTCATACAGGGTGAGGTGGGCCCAAGGGGTCCAGCCGGGGTCCCTGGCAATGTGAGTACAGTTGATAATTGACATATTGCATACAAATATAACCATATAAATATACATTTACAGATGATATAAATAACGTTTTTAGTGTTTAATCATGTATTGTTTCAGCTGATGAATGAGGCTCTTAATTCATATTTGTGGTGTGTTTTTATTTTCTGTAGGTGGCCAATGTGATTCCTGAACCTGGCGAACCGGTAAGTTATCAGTTTTGATTTTGAGTATCTTTTGAGAAATAGATATTAAGAATTGTTTGTTAATAGATATTGTGAGTATGAAACTTATGTATGTGTATTTGTGCTGTCTGTCTTTACCCTAAGCGATATTTTGATATATTTTAATTGATGCACTCATTTTTAAGTTGAAATACTCTCTGGGGCCACTGTATCATATAATAAATAAAAATATTTTGCCTGTTTTACATTCACATTTGAAATTTCCTGATCTTTAGGGCAAGCCGGGAGAGAAGGGAGAGAAAGGAGATCAAGGAAAACCAGGCGAGATGGTGAGCTTTCCAACAATAATTTTAAATGTAATGAACTACTGTATCTTTTCCAGGTTGTAGGAATCATCTCAAGAGGGCAGTAGAGAGTCAGGTTTGGTTGTACTAGTCTCTTGTTTATCTGAAAATGTTCATTTACAGAATCACTTTACTGTGACTAGTGAAGACATAATAAAGTCTGCTGTCAGTTTGAGGAATCATACAGGCAAATATACTTGAAAGGCAACAGCTAAATATGTGCTTTTCATTTCCGAAAACAGCCACCTGAAGCGTTTCATGCGTTTTTTGACAATAGATATTAAAGGATTCAACGTAGCATAAAGGAATATTAAATAAACATGAAGGTCAGGGGCGTTGCATCCCATCAGCTGATATTATGTACCACTGTGTGCTCACGTTAAGCTATAGGGCACCATTTGCTATAGTTTTAGCACCTGATAATATCTCAAAACAGTTGAAGGTGCCTTTTTTACTTCAACCTTTAATAAAGCAGATCCTGGGCATATATTCACAGATCAGTGCTATTGACATTTACTTTAGCTGTGTAAATTTATTTATTATTTTTTTTTTTGTTAAATTGTTGACATTTCGATTTTGACATCTCCAAGATGAGCTTTTCTGCATAGTCAATCTCTTGACTAATTAATATTATAATTTCAAATAAAGAAAATAAGCAAATTAAGTCTAAAAGGCTGACCAACTCAATTTATAGCTATCAACTCAACTCAATTTTTGACCAACTCAATTTATAACTAAGTTTATGAATATCAAAGTGAAAGTTTGACTGACGAATATAATTAGGTCACATAATCAAATCATCTAGGAAGATTAGTGTGGAATAATTAATATTTATGTAGTCATATTGACATCATGGCTCATCTTCCACCCTCCCACTCCAACACTAATAATGGCAGTTAATGCTTTATATTATATTATATTATATTATATTATATTATATTATATTATATTATATTATATTATATTATATTATATTATATTATATTATATTATATTATATTATATTATATTATATTTATAAAAAACTGCACTGCACAAAGATGCTCTCATCTAATAAAATAGTCCAGACACCAAGCAGTGCATCATTTACAGAAACACAGACAAGCTTGTTATGATGATGTATCTGCTCTCACCTGAATGTATTAATGTGAAATGAGAAATCTCTGTTGAATTACTGCAGTTCTCACTAGTCAGGCCAAATGCAATCATTTCTGCCCTGACGTCATCTTAAAAGAGAGCCAGGTTTCATTTCTGGAGTGCAGCATAAACTTTATGAGATTTTAGATATATTTAATTTAGAAATATTTGTAAGATGGAAAAATGCGGTTTTACAGATACTAGACACATGACTTTCAAAATCACATTCGGTCACACACTTTAAGGATATTATGGCATACATTAAGACTTGTGACTAAAATGAATCTGATAACCTTCACAATCTCTAATATTCCCAGGGTCAAAGAGGACTTCCTGGAGAGCAGGGATTCAGAGGACACTCCGGACCTGCGGTAAAATCATTCTCCAGACATTCTCCAGTCATTCCTGTGAAAATGTCAGTGATTTTTTGAGAAATGGAGATGTTTCTTCAGTCTTGATGTCTTTCTCCTGTTGGTGTGAACAGGGCCCTAAGGGTGACGCTGGTGATAAAGGAGACGCAGGGAGACACGGAGACCCAGTGAGTTTGTCTTCTTCTCACACATGAATGTATTGTTTGTTTCCTGAACTTTTCACTGTCAAACTCTTCACTTTCTTCAGGGTCCGCCCGGATTGACGGGCCCTCAGGGGCTCCGAGGGCTGCCAGGCAACGTGGTACGTTCTTAAATAAGTTCTTGCCTTTTTTGACATCCAAAATACAAGATTCATTTTAGGAAACGTACAATTTGTGTCAAATCTGTACATGTGGTGTCATATAAGCAGGTTGTAATTTTTCTGGTCGTGATTTCATTAACAAATACGTTTCTAAACTTTAACTTTTGAAAGTGTGAACATCTTGCCTGTGTGTTTTTTAGGGTATTCCAGGCAGCATTGGTCCACCTGGTATCGCTGGACAGAGAGGAGAGAAGGTACAGACATTAAATATTACATACACAGTATATTATGTGTGTGTGTGTGTGTGTGTGTGCACACTGGTGGCCATAATGTGCTTGCTCATCAATGGATTATTGTATCAAGTTATTTATTATCATGAAACATAATTAACCCTGTCCGAATCAGAAATTTTTCTAGGGACATGTTGGGTTTTTTTTTTGTTTGTATTTATGGCTATTTATATGCCACCAGGGAGATGCAGGTAAAGATGGTCCTTCTGGACCCCCTGGTCCAACCGGTGAGCCTGGTTTAAGAGGAGAAATCGGTTTGCCAGGAAAAGGCAAAGAGGGAACAAAGGTAATGCATTCATTTTGTGATTCATAAGCTTGATACCATGGATTATACATTTGATACTGATTTGACTTTAAAGGAGTAGTTAAAAAAAAATTGCTCATAGTTTACTCACCCCCATGTCATCCAAGATGTCCATGTCTTTCTTTCTTCAGTCGAAAGAAATGAAGGTTTTTGTTGAAGACATTCCAGGATTTTCTTCATATAATGGACTTCATTGGGAATCAAACGGTTCAAGGTCCAAATAGCTGTTTCACTGCAGCTTCAAAAGGCTTTAAACGACACCAAATGAATCTTTTTTCGAGTCATTTTTTGCATTTCGTTCGTTGAATGAACGAAATGACTCAAAAAAGATTAGTTCAACTAGATGAACGAGTTCGAACAGGAAAATCACAATGTTTTCTGCATCACAGAACAGAGCAAGGCGAGCATTTGTGCTTATAAACTTGAAAATTTTTTAATTTATTTTTTAAATGAGCGATCGTTTCGCTAGATAAGACCCTTATTCGCCGTCTGGTGTCATTTAAAGCCCTTTGAAGCTGCACTGAAACTCTCATTTGGACCTTGAACTGTTTGGTTACCAGTAAAGTGCATTATGTGGAGAAAAATCCTGGAATGTTTTCATCAAAAACCTTACTTTCTTTTCAACTGAAGAAAGAAAGACATGGACATCTGGTATGACATGGGGGTGAGTCAATTATCAGCAAAAAAAAGTTTTTTTTTTTTTTTTTAAATGAACTACTGCTTTAAAATTGCAAATGTTCTCAAAACTACTGGCCAATTAGCTTTAGAAGAAAAGAGCATGCATTTCGTTTCGTTCTTGTTTTAAGGTTTCCCGTCATGAGCGTGTAAAATTGCATTTAATAAGCTGTTTACATCTTGTGCTCTGGAGAATCTTAAAGTTGTTTACCCTTACTTTTTCCATTTATATTTGCTGATTGTGGTTAAAAGCACTGAAACGTGGAGAATAAAACTACCACACATTAAACTAATGAGTCAATGAGACTGGCTGCAGGTGTTGTTTTATAGTTACAGCTGCCTTATTTTTCCAGCTATACACACAAGAACACAGTCTATCCAACAGAGATACATTATTAACACGTGTGTGCGTGTGTGTGTGTATAAAATAATCAAATGGATGGACGTGTATGCTGTATTATATGCACCAAACAAAATGGCATCGCAATTTTTAGTAAATCATGACTTAAATTTCATTTTGTATGTCTTAAAAAACTTGAAATGAAATAACCCCTTAAAAAATAAACTAAATATGATTTTGTGAGAGGACTAATAAAATATCTAGAAATAGAGATGCTAGAAGCACAGTATTACTCTGCTTTGTGTAATTACAGGGTGATACAGGACCTCCGGGTCCAGCTGGACCTCCCGGACTGAAGGTAATGAGACTTCTATGTGGGTGTTTTTTGCTTGTTAGAAGAAAGAAACAGACTTAATTTTGTCTTCCATTAGCATGAAATATATTTTTGGCCATTTTTTTTTATATCATGAGCAGGTGCGTGTTCTCCAGAGGCAAAAGCTGAATCACTTTTCATTGGCATTTCATTTATATGATGGTTTTTAATGAAATTTCAGACAACCAGATAATGATAGCAAAGACGTTTTCCTGGGTAAAAAGTAACAGATATTCATTGTGCTACTGAACTACCAGTGCTCGGCTTAATAAATGCAGAACATGCACTCTAGTTTAAATGTTTTGGTCCAGTAAGATATTTTATTTTTATAAGCTTTTAACCAGTAAGAATGCATTCAATTGATCAAAAGTTACAGAATAGACACTTATAGTATTACAAAAGATTTCTATTTCAAAGAAAATTCCATTTATCAAAGAATTCTGGAAAATGTTTCCACAAAAAATGATTCCATGAAATTATTAAGCAGCACAACTGATTTCAACATTGATAATGATAAAAAATGTTTCTTGAGCATCAAATCCTCATAATTGAATGATTTCTAAAGGATCGTGTGACTGAAGACTGGAGTAATGATGCTGAAAATTCAGCTTTTCATCACAGGAATAAATTACAATTCAAATATATTCAAATAGAAAACACTTATTTTAAACTGTACTATTATTTTACAATATTTTTGAGATGGAAAAATGATAGATAGATAGATAGATAGATAGATAGATAGATAGATAGATAGATAGATAGATAGATAGATAGATAGATAGATAGATAGATAGATAGATAGATAGATTAGCAACTAAAATGTACACATTAGCACCTAGATGTACATATTAGCACCTAAAATGTACATATTAGCACCATAATAGCACCTAAAATGTACACATTAGCACCTAATGTACATAATAACATCTAAAATGTATACATTAGCTCCTAAAATGTACACATTAGCACCTAAATGTACACATTAGCAAATAAAATGTACATAATAGCACCAAAAATGTACACATTAGCGACTAAAATGTACATATTAGCACTTCAATGTACACATTAGCACCTAAAATGTACATTTTAGCACCTGAAATGTACTTATTAGCACTATAATAGCACCTAAAATGGACACATTAGCACCTAAATGTACATAATAGCAACTAAAATGTACATAATAGCACCTAAATTGGAAAAAAGGTACAGCCCCAGTGACAGCTTTTGTACCTTTTTTCTGAGAGTGTAGGTAGCAATGCAGTTATAGTTTTTACATTGGAAGTGGAATTATAATTATCCAACAAATAATTCACTTTTTATTTCGTGTTTTAGGGCTTGCCCGGCCCACAGGGCATGCCGGGAATGCCAGGAAACAGAGGACCAGCAGGAGAGGGAACCACTGGACCTCAGGTACAGAAACACACACAGTCATGTCATCTGCTCATTCTTCGATTGTATTCATTTTCACATAAGCACTAACAAGTACACAGAACATGCTTTCATTATGTGAAAGCTTAAGTGACTTTTCCATCTACTGTATTTCTGACCCAGCTTACTGAAGACAAACAGAGAAAAATGCATTTATGGTCATATCTGAGTGATATTCTGTCTTTCTCAGGGGCCTCCCGGACCTCCAGGGCCGACAGGAGCCGCGGTAAACAATCTCTTCATATTTATATCACTTTCAAATGAGACAGATGCTGACAGAAGAGCCTTAAGTGACGTGTCATGTTTGATATTCAGGGTTTGAGAGGACCTCCAGGAGTGAGCGGACCACAGGGACCCGCTGGACATAATGTAAGATTCACTTTGATTTACTCGTACAGGGACAATTCTGTTATTGTAGCATTATTAGCTAAAGGCTACATGTAGTCCCTGGGATCAGATGATTCATATGGCCATGGATACACCATGTTACATGTTTTGCATCAATACTTTTAAGTGAGTTTTTAAGACCACGCAGCACACAACTGAAGACGCTCTATAATTTGGGCCTGTAATTGCTACATGCTAATGCTAGTTAGTAGCAGGTTGATAATTCTGAGATTTCACATTCACATTTTAGAGAACAGTTTCTGCTTTTCCAAAAAAGTAAATATCTACTCACGTTAGTGGTTCTACTATTAATATTGCTTAAATTTAGAGTTACCACTCAACTGCTGAGCAGCCTGGTTTCATTTTTTTAAATCCACGCAGAACATTCATTCATCATCTCAGATGGAGCATCTTTGGCTTCCATTAATCATATTATAGCTGGACAATGACAGTGAAATGCTTTACTTTTCAATCCTGAATCGTGATGCAGAATTAAACCAGTTGCACGGCCCTGCTGTGGATCTCATTCAGTCTTCTTGGGGATCCAGTGTCAGTTTGTGATTAACACGGTTTGAATGTGTTTACCTGTGGTGAGGATAATCAGCAGGAGTCATGCTCGTTTGTGTGTGTACCTGCAGGGTTTACCAGGAAGACCTGGAGAGAAGGGCTCAGCTGGAGAACCAGTGAGTGATACCTGTTCATCATTTAAATATGGAATCATCAAATCATTTTATATTCCCGTGCTGCTGATGGATTATATATGCTGTTAAACAAGCGTTTTATTCAGTTTTGTTTTCCCAACCTCTTTTACAGGGAAAAGCTGCAGACCTTTCTGATCTGAAGGTAACAGTCATCCATCCATCCATCCTAAAATCCACCATTCTCCCATTCATCCTTCTATCCAACCATCTGCTCATCCATCCACTTATCCACCCTTTTATCCATCCATCCATCCATCCATCCATCCATCCATCCATCCATCCATCCATCCATCCATCCATCCATCCATCCATCCATCCATCCATCCATCCATCCATCCATCCACCCTTTTATCCATCCATCCATCCATCCATCCATCCATCCATCCATCCATCCATCCATCCATCCATCCACCCTTTTATCCATCCATCCATCCATCCATCCATCCATCCATCCATCCATCCATCCATCCATCCATCCATCCATCCATCCATCCATCCATCCATCCACTCATCCATCTTTTTATCCATACATCCATCCATTCGCTCATCCAGCCTTTGATCCATCCATCCATCCGCTCATCCATCCGCTCATCCACCCTCCACCCTTTTATCCATCAATCCACTCATCCACCCTTTCATCCATCCATCCATACATCCTTCCATCCATCCATCTGCCCTTTTATCTATCCACCTAACCTATCCATCTATCCGCTTATCCTTCCATTTGCCCATCCATCCACCCACCCATCTATGGCGGATAGGATATACAGTATTAGAGGACATTTATCTTACAGTGCACACCATAATAGAGATCAGGGTAGGGTCACACCATCCATAAGTTCTAAAACTGAGACACAAGAGAGGCCTAGTAAGTAAATTTTATTTAATTTAAATACACTATTATATTAATTAAAGCTCCATTACAACAGTAAAGCTCTCTGTAATACGTGTAGTTGCTTAATTTGGCATCCACCTTTATTGATCAGATATAGTGTTGAAAACCCATGATTTTGAGTTTAGTGTTAGTTCTTGTTATGGATTTCCATTCTTGTAACTGTGTTTTTCTCTTTGCCAGGACATTTGTTCAGATTGCCCCCCTGGACCAGCTGGACAACCAGGTACTCCAGGACCTCCTGGTGACAAAGGTCATACTGGACCACCCGGGAAAAACGGACAGGATGGATATGCGGTGAGGAATCATGATTTAGAAATCAATGTTTTAATGGAACTGAAACAGAACATGAAATATACACGTTTTTATCAGTTTACCTCCATTTAAAACCTCAAATAATAGATTAATTATGAGTCTTTATTGGGATTTAACTGGTGGCTTTTGCAGGGTCCTCCTGGACCAACAGGACCTGCTGGACCTCCTGGTGCTGATGGAACCAAGGTTAGAATGTAGACGATATATATATATGCAGTCAAACCAACAGTTATTCAGACACCTTCAACATTTCTCACATTATCACAGTTTATTCGCTACAGTTTTGTAAAATGGTAATACAAGAACTCAGAGTTCAAGAACTCAAATCAGGTTTTGGCCATTCTTCTGTTAGAAAAATAGCAATTTAGCTCAACCAATTACCAAGCAATGCTTAATTTTGTTCACTCTGCAGTTTAAAAAAGGTTGCATTACCAATTAATAAAAAAATAAATAAAAGCAAAACATGCTCAGGTCAAAGTGTCTGAATAGTTAGGGTTAGTAAGGGTCCACATTTGTATCATTTTACTGGTAGTCCACTGCCTTCATACAGTGGACCCTTTTATCCATCAATCCATCCATCCATCCATCCATCCATCCATCCATCCATCCATCCATCCATCCATCCATCCATCATCCACTCTTTTGTCGATCCATCCATCTGCCCTTTTATCCATCCATCCATCCATCCATCCATCCATCCATCCATCCATCCATCCATCCATCCATCCATCCATCCATCCATCCATCCATCCATCCATCCATCCATCCATCCATCCATCCATCCATCCACCCTTCCACCCATCCATCCATCTGCTCATCCACCCTTTTATCCATCCATCCATCCATCCATCCATCCATCCATCCATCCATCCATCCATCCATCCATCCATCCATCCATCCATCCATCCATCCATCCATCCATCCATCCATCCATCCATCCATCCATGCTATCCTCACTTACATAAATGAACTATAGTGTCCTGCACCCACTAGTAAAAATGATATCTGGTGTCTGAATCATTTTTGGTTTGACTGTACACATTACACATGCAAATTCTTTAAGTCTCCCTACCCTTATATGGGTGAAATATACTTGTGTCAACCAGCAGCATTGCATCACTGGTGTTTGTTTTAAATAACTTATTTGTGTTGTGTTCCAGGGGGTCAAAGGTGACAAAGGTGCTCCAGGAACACCTGGAGATAAGGGTGAAAAGGTACTGTCAACTTTCCATTTTTCATCCCTGTTAATATACTGCATGTATGATATGTGTATTCAGACTATTTCAAATACCATTATTTATCCTTATGCCACATCTTTCTCTCATTTATTTGCATTTACTCAGGGTCACTCAGGACCTCCTGGTTATCCTGGGGCTGCAGGAGCCATGGGTCAACCTGTGAGTATTTTAAACACACTTCCAGACTGTGTTGCTAAACTAAAAAACAACTTACATTTCTGCTGTATGTATAGGGTAATGATGGAAACCCTGGACCTATTGGACCTCCTGGACCAGCTGGAGAAAAGGCAAGGCTAATATGTTTTGTTCTGTGATTTGGTGGATGGATTGCAAGACTGGAATCTGTCTATGACTCTATGTTATGGATGATTGATAGTCATGAGAATGTGTTTTACCAGGGTAAAGAAGGACTGAAGGGAATTCAGGGACCTCCAGGCCTGCCAGGTCTAATGGTGAGCGATTACACCTCTTTCATCGTTTTTAAATGTCCGTTCAAAAGTTTTTGGTTTG